>JARFOC010000699.1:143261-178297 GCA_031763485.1 Osmoderma eremita | reverse complement strand
CGACTAGTATAAACACACTCGTACACTGTAAAAACTTCTAAAAACTTGCTTGTCGGTCGGAAACTTTTATGTGGCCAGGAGTGTACATACTAAGTACAATATTAATCGGCGCGATTTTTTTGTACTTATTTAATTTAATTATGTACTAGAAAGTAGCAGTACAAATATTTTCAATTGTAGCAAAATTTACTATATTTTTCTCTGAATGTGCAAAGTTTAGAACTAACCATTTTATAATTAAAACTCATGGTGAACCTATAAATTTAAAGTTCGCAGAGGTCATCAGCAAATAAAATTTACGACTTAATAAACCCCCCGATAATATTGCGTCAACTCCAAAATTCCAATTCACGAAAGATAAACTGCACGCATATAAATCGTCGCAATAAACGAAACTTTAGACTACAATACGTTAAGGAGCATACGGAACGACGACGGTAACTTACTATTCGGCCACCGCCACCCCCACTCAATACAGGTTTCGACGACGCGCCTCGCTTGTGAAGTTTTAATTACCACTAGCTTTACCGAACGTTGCCTGCGAGTTTCACCGCTTATTGTGATAGTATCATCTGTCCGACCATAATTAATTTTGGGATTTCTCTTTTACACCTTCGTCCTTCCCACAAAGGTTTACGGCGGGTTTATAATCAGACGGGTAGGAACTAAACACACCGTAGAAAATGGCCCGGACTAAGGGATAATAAACGGGGAGACAATAGACTAGTGAATTTTGTGTTGGTTTCATTGTATTTTATGGCTTTTTCGAATATAATTATATTATTTTCCGAATATTTTTTTAATACGTATACTTATAATTTTTTCGAAATAGTCCGATCTAACATTTCCTTATTCACAAATCCATTTCGCCCACAATTTGTTGTGTAGTATGACTGAGCTCCCAAAGATGTTTCTTCGAGTTCTCTAATCATTGCTAATGACCCAAATGAAATAATTGTAAATACGTGCTTTCTAGGAACTCTGACTTATGGATGATGGAGACCAAAGCTAAAGACTCCAATAAGAAAGTAAGCATAATTCCTTGCTTCCAGTTTGTTTTTCAGTCTGTCCCAGAAACCACCCAAAAGCGATTTACTAGATTTTAGAATGTAGATATTTATCCAAAACGTCTAAGAATTAGCTTTTTTTAACAAAAATACTAAAGAACTCTAACTTATTAAAGTGCAAACGTTACCTCTCATTTTATTTTATGATATGACTGATATACATAGATAATTTGTATTGCTATTTCCTTGCAAGAAACCTATCCTGCATAATACGGAATATATATATATATATAGGTAGGTATTATTAAAAGAGTATAAATATTTTTTAATAAAAATGCTTTGTCAAAACATAAAATTCGCAAATGAATAGCAGACTATCTGTAAAGATTGCAAGGACTGTGGGGCAGCACAATAAACACATTGTTCGGATTGCTCCTCCCGCGGAAGAGCAGAGGAGCAATCGTCGATCCTCCCGAATTAATTGATACTTCGTGCGGGAGGAATAATCCGAACAGTGTGTTTATTAGCAGATAATCAGTTAGATAGAGTTCATAAAATTATAGGGTGCCACAAGTCCTATCAGTCACGGGCAAAATATATTATCGTGTGTGTGTTATTATTAAATGTGTTATCCTTTTGAAGTTTTTATTACTTGTTTTTATTTCGATGCAATCTTCCGATTTCCTAGAATGCCCACGAATAAGTCATACTTTTTGCAATTTAAAGTAGATGTGCGAATTCACTCCTCACTAACAACAGCTTCTTGACTATAGTTAAGTTTATGGCGTGTATATTTTCTCTCGCTCGACTCTCTGGATATATTCTTCTCCTGGTGTACCACATTTGCTACGTTTTACTTGTACGGACGCTTTCAAACACACCGACAAGAGTCGGTGATGGTGCCGGCCGATTTCACACTGTTTATTAGTGCAATAGGTTTAGCTTATTTGTGAAAGCAAGGTGTGTGCTGCATTCAGCGAACATTACTTTCTTGAAATATACCTTAGAAGGAAGTACAAAATATGTCAAAATGGCGATATTAGGTACATCCTTCTGTTGATTCTACTTACAATTAGATACTTAGAGAGGAGTTTCTATCGATTTTCGAGAAACTTAGAGCAGATGACAACAAAAATTTTAATTACTGCGCATAAGTACCAATAAAACAAAAGAAAAATATCAGGAAATGGCAGATGACTTGAATCATCACTCCGTTTCCAGACTACCTTGTGCGCTGTCAATAGAAAACATATACGAAATAATAGATTCCACCATAGTGGCTTTCTATGGTTCTCATAGCAATAGCCGACTATAAATTTAAGTGCATATTGGTATAGGTGCCTATAGTTAAGATTGTGACACCCGCATTTCAGCGAACCATCGGCATCCGATTGTTAATTTCAGGACCGACTCGCATCCGTAAATCTGCCGGACCGGGCTATGTGTGAAAGCTCTAATTTGCCTACATTACAACAGTATGCCAATCTACTTAATCATTGGGCAAAAGGATCTTGACATATACCCCTTTGCGATTTCAATGATTTGGACGCAACCAAAATGTCATTGATTCGACTGCTACATTTGCATATGTACTATAAAAGGCATTCCGAATAGATATATCTAGACGTACAATAGCACAATTAACTGTGCCAAAACCTTTGATGGAATTTTTACAGGAGAACAATCCGTAACCAACAACATGCTTTCAAGATGAGTGCTTAATTGATTCCAGCGCATGAAGCGAATGCCTTCTAAACTGAATTTAATTACACGAAGAAACCTGAAGATTTATTTCTTTCAGAAACAAGCCGAGCTTTTGGGGTCTCGTTTAAAACATTGAAAGTTCAGCACGACACCTTCAACTTCTTATAAAGCATTGTCAGCTAAAATCATTTTTAGATGTACGTTTCGATTTTTCTTGAAAATTGGGGGCATGGGGCGGTTCTATTTCATGTATGTAGAAGCAAATGGAGCACAAATCTGCTGGCTGACTTTTTCTGGACGCTTAATGGAGTCAAATATTCAGCAAAATCATAAAATATATTTTCAAAGTTAATTTTTCCTTAGTGTTTGTTTTTTAGGTAAACTTTTAATAACTGAAACATTGTAATGATATTTTTATGTTCACAATACAATTCTCTTACCAAATCAGGAAAAACTTTCGTTTAAAATTCATGAGGTTGAATTTGTACACAATCACACTACTCAATATTGGTCAAAAAGTGTTCAAAATGTTCGTCTTATCGTGTTGAACGTTTTAGAACCACACCTACATACGCAATTACATCCATTGCCGAATTGTGATGGACATTTTGCTAGTTATAGGACAGGTCAAAAGGTGAAGCCAATTGCCCAACTTTGCTCGGCAGAGTTTCAAAATTTCTCGTCGGTGTTTTGAAGGTATGCTCAAATCGCTAGCTGTAGTCGCTCTTGTGCCACGGTAGGAAATGTTGCAAATATCTATAAATTGCATTACTTTTGATGAAAAATGATGGAATAAAATTCACAAAAGTAATCAAAGCCGACGCTATATATTACATATAGATACGAAGACACATTTTTAACAAAAATTTCATTGCCGCTAAGCTCGATTCAGTAACTTTAATCGCTTGTCACGTTTCGTTTAATTTATAATCTTGAGTATTTAACAAAGTGTATAATCAATGCCTCCCGGCTCGCTCTGATGTCTCAATATTTCTTGAAATATTTCGCTCTCTTTGGCCAAAGATGGTGGATTAAAATCCCGAAACGTCATCAAAATCCCTATTGTATTATAGTAAAGAGATGCAAATGAAGGCAGACGTTTTTTGGAGCTACAATAAAATTATTTTTCAATGCGTAATTAAATCCCCATCGCCTGACGGCTATACCATCGATTCCGACCCTGGCGGCGGAGAGGTACACATATACAACAGACACCCAAAGAATATTTTGGACAGGCGACCCTAATAGCTGGGACTTTGCCTTCGTACATAATAGAAATTCGATATATTGCTGTCCGTTAACGTTACACATCACGTCGAAATAACCCCGCTGTCAGATCGGGTATAATGAGTTCTAAAAACATCTGCGGCGTACAGTCTGTTAAACTTATATGGGTGCTCAGTCTTATCTAATTAAACATCAATTTGGTCTTACACGATGTTCGGGTTACAATAAGCACACATTGTAATTAAGAAGTACGAGCTCTTTCGTTCTCTTTAGGACACATCGCCGCGGTGCAATTAAACGGTATAAGATGAACAGTAACTATGCTTTAGAATTGTTGACACCCTTGATTTTCATAGGCGGATGAATACGTATATTATTAAAAGGGTGTCAACTATGGGTGAAGACAGACGATTACCAAAAAAATAAATAAGTTTTGCTATCTTTTTTGATTGTTGAATCAGTAAGAAACATCAAAAGCGCCACAAACAATTAACCGTAAAAATGCCATTATCGGCGCATGGTTTATTGCTGGAATCACCATACCATACTAGGAAAAGCAATGAAAGGGGTACAAGCATTAAAGACGGACTCGAGTTTCTGCTTACCTCGAGCCAGTCTTTAATGCTTGTACCCTTTTCATTGCCTTTGCAAGTATGGTGATTCCAGCAATAAGCCGATAATGGCATTTTTACAGTTAATTGTTTTTGGCACTTTTGATGTTTCTTACGTTACGTCATGGTTAAGCCGTTCCTGGAATCACAACACCATACGCAGTCCTTCTGGCGGGACTGACAGTCCATGCACTGTCCAAGCTTGATGGAGTGTACTGCATTACTGGCCCTATTGCATTTGTCTCGGTTGCTTGTGTGTTTGACCGGTGTTCCCTAGATGGGGTATGTCGTGGCGCAAGCAAGTGGCTGGGACATTTCCCAAAGAGCTCGGAGACCCCTTAACGATGAAAGTGGGTTTAGCATTGGGACAGACGCTGATGACGCCTGGTAGGCAGAAACACTAGTCCGTCTTCAATGCTTGTACCCCTTTCATTGCTTTTGCTAGTATGGTGATTCCAGCAATAAAGCATGCGCCGATAATGGCATTTTTACGGTTAGTTGAATCAGTGTTTAAAATATTTTTTTTATGTACACTTACAAAACTCTACATACACCGCGCCACAATCAAGATTCTGTCAACAAGTTGCGATACTAAGTACACCTCTCACTGCCGGGATAGCGCAGTTGTAAGAGCGCTAGGCATGTGTAACGGATGTCGATGGTTCGAATCTTCCTTGCGGCAATCGATTTTTATAAAGATCGGTTGCAGCAAGGGTGGTCGGTACCTCTCCCGGCACCCTTCAGTGTTGAGGGTAAATCAACACTGCTGCCCTCTTACGGCGAGGAGAGGCAGTAACAATCCGTATACTTTACACACACGCAATACACATTTACACAAACCTGATGTATAGTGATACAATAGGCCTCAAGACCGCAGTGTTAAGTCTCTGCATTAGGATACAAACAAACAAAAAAAAGCAAAAGTACACCTCTCATATTGTGCAAGAGTGGGTTATTACATAATACGCCCAAATACCTCCATCTTGCACCCCAGTATCCCAATCCTAACACATTCTTTGGAATAAAAATGAACTGAAAGTGGCGTTGGAAAAGAGTGGCACTAAATCAAATCGACAATTACCCAAAAGTTAGTAAATAACAAAACATTATATCGGGCGACCCAAACGTATTGCCTGAAAAATACTTATTTCCCCAAGGCGACCCATCAATATTTACACCATGTATATATGTATGTGAATTTAGCATAATACAAATTTAGTAATTTTTGTATTGCGCTAAACTATTCCATGTTACTTTGTTCATTGGCGTCTCGTTTATTTTATCAACAGAAACAATTCCAGAATTTATACAACAATATCCAGATGAAGAAGTTGACAGATTAATTAAGCATAAGTTTGTGTTGGTGAAACGTATTTGCAACAGCAAACCTTTGGGGAGGCCGACAGTTTTAACCGATAATGTTGTTGATGATATCCAAAAATAAAAAAATAAATAATATTTTAAATTGATTTGATTTTTTGTATGTTTAGCAAATACTGTTTAAAATTTATTATCTAGTAACTTAGTTTTCACTTATTTTTGCAATAAATTTCGATAATTTCAATTTATTTCATAGATTTTCACCTTAGTATAAAGAAAATAATGCTCACCGCTGGTTTCTTTCTATAATAGAGAACTTCAAATCCAGGTTAGTAAGACGAGCAGTGTCACCAACTGATAAAATTTAAGTTGAGGATATTTTCAGTCCCGTGGTTCTCCGAATATGTTGCTCTCTCTGTATATGTTTATATAATATTTGGTATTGGGCAAAAGAAGAAGAAATATGGCTGTAATAAATTTAGAAAAACGTTTTTTTCTTAATACTTAATTATATTCTCCGAATAAATTCCTTTGATATATACTAACTGCTTTACTGCCTTGTATGAAAAGGCAAATATAAGGGGACGTATTTGTGGCTCTTATTCTCAATAGCTCCTTGGAGATCTCATAAATGTCTCTTGTTGAATTTTGATGCCTATTAATTATGTAATAATGAAATTATTTTGTATTGTCCTTGTACGACGCTCCCTAATTTGGATGATATTTCACTCACTTATTATGACATAAAGTGAACAACTATAGCGCCTTTAATTGAATCCATGAGATATCTTATTAAATAATAAGTACTCTGCCCAGTAATAACTCTTACCTTACTGTATTATTAATACCCAAAAGAAATTAACATTAAATTACATTCTTCTTGATAGGATAAAAATCGCAAATTAGTTGAAATAAAGTTCTTGTTATGTTAGCTTTCTTCAGTGTGCCTTTTATTTAGCTTAATTTTGGTCGTGCCACAAATAATATTCTATTTGATTAAGACTTCTATCAGAAAAACTGAAAAGCAAAATACTGGCCTGCGAAATGACAATTTTGAGAAAAATAGAGGGTGTAACAAAGCTAGATAAAATAAGAAATGTAGATATCAGAAAACGTTTAAAGATAGAAAGTATAATCAGCAAAATCGAGACACAACAACTGAGATGGTTCCTGTCACGTGTCTAGAATGGGAGAGGAGAGACATTCAAAAATTATTTTGGAAACTAAAGTACAAGGCAAATAGGGTCTGGGGAGACCCAGAGTTACGTGTAATGAAGGAATAAGGAAAATCTTAGCAGACAGGGGCATTTCCTGGACTCAAGCAGAGACAATGGCAAAAATAGAACACAATGGAGAAAAATAATTACCTCCACACCTCGGATAGAAGAGGATATGATATGATGATGATCATATATAGGCCATTCAAATCCTATATGACAGACCGTGAGTTTTTTGTGTCTTATAATGGTTACCGCTCCGAGACGAGGAATAAGGTTTGGAGTTCCGCATCGTTCCATTTTGGGACCATTTCTATTTTTACTCTTTATCGTTGATATGTCGCAGGTTATTGATTGTGACATGCTTTTGTTAGCCGATGATGTCAAGATCTTCACAAGTATTCCTTAGCTGACTGTCTGAAGCTACAGGAAAACCTAGTATCTATGCGCAATTGACTTAAATCGACTTAATTTAAATATTGCCAAAGTTCTTACATTTACTAGACAAAGAGAGTCCACTTTTGTAGAATTATTCGATTGGCTCAGAGATGCTCATACGTTGCGATGAAGATCTTGGTGTGATGTTTGACCCTCAGCTCATATTTTTCAACCATATTGCGGATACGGTTTCTTCTGCAATGAGAATGATTGGCTTTATTATAAGAAATACCAGATCATTTGGAAATATGTATTCCTTAAAGACGCTATTCTTCTCTCTGGTGCGGCCTAAGCTGGAATACGCTGCAATTATATCGTGTCCCTACTATGATGGGCATTTTAAAACGATTGAAAATTTGCAACCGCGCTTTTTAAAGTACTTATGGCTAAAGGAGTTTGGTGTATACCCTGCCTGAGGGTTTCCTTAGGGTGGGTTGTTGGATACCTTCAACGTTACGTCACTCGTCACCAACTTGTGCCTGGCCTTTTTGCATAAATTACTGCATAATAAAATTGACTCACCGTTTCTGTTGGGTGATCTGGCGTTTCTTGTTCCGCGTCAGTGGGCACGTAATATGTCAACTTTTTATACAAAATCTGCTCGCACAAACTTTATGGCTAAAGCATCCATTACTCTGATGTGTTCAGCTTAGAATCATATTAGTTGTGGTTGCGATATCTTTAGCTGTACCATAAATGATTTCGCCTTCAACAAATCTGTGGCGTTAGACGTACTATCTGTACATTTACTACTATTAGTACTTAGCATGTTTCTTGTTTATATTATATTAGAATTAATTACGATTTTACCTCTTCTAATTTATTAATTACGTTGTCCTTAATTTGGTGTTGTAATATTACCTACTGTTGGGCAACAAACATTAAACAAAATCTAGCATTTTAACAAATCAAACGCCGAAACGGGCTTTATCACCTCAGATTCTGGGTTCGTAATATTTCCGCGGAGGAAAGTAAACACCAGATTACCACGCCAAGAGAAAATAAACGATAAGGTGATGAACTATTTTGATCAATGTCCACCGTATGTGTTTATATACGTCGCGTAGGATTTTATACGGTGTCCGATGTGTCGTTTAACTTTATTTACTTACGACTGGTAATGTTTATTCGGGCCTATCCGTTTATTTCTCTAGGCTGTCATTTGTTTCCAGTCGGATACAAACAGCTGCAGGGTGCGAAGCGTACGATATAATACCATGTTTAAAGGTTAACTGAAAATCGGATCTCTATCGATTTCCGCCCCTATTGACTTACATCCCAAGGGTCCCCGTGTTCGTTTATACACTGCGGAAGATAACACGTAAATGAACGCAGTTAGGAAAGTTACGGACTGTTTTTGTTAGTCGATATTATTGCTGGTGTAATGGGATTTTTACTAAAAATAAATTCGTTTTTTCCAATAAGATTCCGAACTGTCACATTTGAATAAAACTTAGAGTGTTCATTTTTGTAGAACCCAACTTTTAGGGGTAAAAACTGCCCTCGAAAATATGCTTGTAAATTTATAATGAAACCGTCATATACATATGTTATGTTGCGGAGACTTTCTGTATATTTTAAGTATACTAATTAACAATTTTCGCTGCAGAGGCTTTCTGTATACTCTAGGTAGGCCAATTACCTATTACCTATATTTGTATATTACTATCTAATATTTTCTATTAAAATCTTTCCTATTTCCTTTTGTTTTATAGTGGTAAATACAGATAATGATCCATAAGTATTTTTTGTACTGTAAAAATGTCATAAGTTTGTATTGATATTGCTTATCAATAATAATGTTTATTAACCCAACAGAAAATATTCCAATTACAGGGTTATATAAATAAATCATAAATGAAATGAAACGTGCACTACAATTATCAATATTCAAAAAGAAGAATGTATAACAAATAAGTATTAATGTGCAATAACATGCACATGCGCAACAAACAGTGCACATTCAGCAGTAAACATAACTGCTTGTAATGCATTTTAATCATCACCACTTATTACAATAAAACGATTATTTTAAAATCAGTCATTAACAAACTAACCAGTTCTGTGTTAGGTACGGAATCACAAAATCTTAAATCGTAAAGTTAGGTCAGCCACCGCTCGAGATCATATATGACTCATATGTGAGATGTATCGAGAGTTTAAGAAGTCGTATGTCCTGGGAGCTATGGATGGTAAAATGCATGTCTGTACTAAGTAAGTGTAAGTCTGTTCAGTGTAAATAAAACCTCATCCAATGTAATACCTTTTTAAGAAGATTGACATTTATGTATATGTCATACTATCCATGTCAAACTGACAGATAGATTCTAACCTAACAATAACAGTACCAACTATAGGTATGAAAAGTTCTCGTGTAGGGTCGTTTTAGTTACATTCACTAGATGTATCTAGGCAACCACATAAACAAACAAATTAAATGGCGAGAATGGAAATTTTAATGAAAAATGTAAAATAGGAAATTAAATGTCGAAAGTTATTACAATATGGAGCACAAGAAATAGACAATTTTGTTGAAATACCTTAATTGCGCAAATGCGTGTGTCTATGTGTTTGTATACCACCACCTTATTAATTCTCTTTTTTCCCTGGTCCAAAATCGAGTTTTCTTATTCTTTCCTCGTTTCGGTAATTGTTTTTAATTTTTTTTTAACGATATTGAATAAAATTAACTTTACTGGTAAATTGTCGTGACTAATTTCTTTCTTCACCCAAAATACCAAGCGCCGAATTTAATTATTCCAATAACAAAAAAATTAACTACACATTATTACACTATTAGTTACACATTTTCACCACGGTACAGAATTAAGAGCTTTATGAAATATATCATAATATGGTATCAACTCTCTGGTATGTGCTACTAATGCAATACATATAAGAATTCCTCACAGATCAGGACGATGGACAGCTGACGTTACAAGTCAATGCACCTGCTGAATATTAATAGCGTGAAGGGTTGATTTCCGATGCAAATATCGACTACAAAATTAAATTGGCAATCAGTATTCAGTCACGTCTAAGCAAATTAGCTATATATTTTTCTTCTTGTGATTTCCTGCCGTATTGATGTACATACATGGGTATATATTTTTTCTTTAAAATTAGAGAATAAAATAAAGAAATAGGAATAAATATTTCTAATTTTAATTTTCATGCAAATGCGTTTGCATAAGTAAAAAATTCTTGTTTATCATGATTTATTCATTGTCAGCGTCGTTTTTACCTGACAGAATGAAAACTATACTAATTTTGCTTTCTCAGAAAACTTAACGTTGGTTTCGTCAAAATAAATAAATCTCTCATTCTTCTTTCGACCATGCACACTGACAGGAATGTTGACGAGATTTCGAAACCACCAGAAATAATTCAGTTTTATAACTCCACCAAAGAAGTGGACACATTTGATCAGATGGCTCAAAACATCAGTGTCGAGAAAGACGATAAGGTGGCCATTGAGATGTTTCTAAGCGCCAAAGAAACCCAATTCGTCAAGTTGCAATGTACCTATGTCCTCGTTTGCGTGATCGAAAATGCAGTGTAGTATGTTGTGTGTTCAAAAAATTTACGTAACGATCATCTATTGAACATTTGTATAAATCGTAAGAGAAATACCTAAAGATTATTGCATTACCAAATAAGCCTTTCCGAATTTTCTTCTTTTTGTTTTTCCGAATTTTGGGGAAACGCATATTTCCGTTTTCCGGTGTTATTTAGATATACATTCCAGGGTTAAGAATATTATTTGAGAAATAGTTTACGTTTTAATATGATTAATTTGCATTGACTAATTTGCAAATAATTAATACTATTTAGAAAACAATATTTGATTATATTTGCAAACAGAAAAGGTCATTTTGAATTTTAAAAAAGTCGATCCTGCCAGGATTCGAACCTGGAATCTTCTGATCCGTAGTCAGACGCGTTATCCGTTGCGCCACAGGACCCTTGGTACCAAGGGGCACTATCTATGTTATGTGACGAGTACTACTCTAATTTAAGGAAGTACAATTGAAATTGTGCGAGACGTAGCTTACACGTTTCAAATTTTAAAATAGACAGATATTTTGAAAAACGTGACTCGTGACCTTTCATTTATTTCATTGAATAGATGCTATTTATATATATAACTATATTATTAATAAACCCAGACAGAATATACGTGCATATTATTGAGTACTGCGTGAATTAATAGAATTTAATGTGCAATTGTTAGAAATATGCTACTACAAAATGAAATTATAGTTGTTGATTATTTTAGTTAGGAAAATTTGTAAAGGTATTCTGACAATAGTCTACATTATTTAGACTATTCATAATGCTCTTGCAAAACAGTCAAATGTTGATTGTTATATTGTATTTTAAAACTTATTTCATTTAATTCAAATTTCATGATGAATATTATTTTGAAAGGGTTATTTTTTAACGGTAACGACTACTGTGCGTTGTAACATAACTATTTATGTTACTATAATTATTATCCTTTCTCTGTTCGCAAATGTTTAGCACTGGAAAAAATATCTAAAATACAGGATTGTATTTTGCAAAGAAATTGGCATATCGGAAGTTCATAGTGTAAATCCTTACATAGTCTGTAAATAAGATTATAGGAATAATTTTTTGATCTTTGAGGCAACAGCAAAAAACGTAAAACTACACAAAGAGAAGCAATACTTTTCATCAACACCTTTTCTCACTGGAATGGGGGGGGGGGACAGGGGGGGGGGGTACCACGGTAAAATTTATTTTAGGAACAGGGAACTTACTAAATTAGATGCTGCCAATCACACATAGCTCTGTAAACATCCGTCAATACATGGAATTCTGAAGAGGCACTAAATATATCTAAAAATTTAAAAAACTGTATATACAGTCGCAGACACACCAATAGGGACACTAATAAGAACGTCAAAAATTTGTTAACCTTATTGAGAACACTTGAAAAACAGGAGTAATTATATGACAAACGGTAAGGGTATATGGTGCATTTATATACTGTTGGCTCCACTGATTATTAAGGGAATCCCGTGTTTATAGAAACCTTTGTTTTGTCCAGAAATTCATACTATTATTACAAGTAACCACCAATAATACGAATATATTTATATTATTATATTTACTGGTGAATAGAAGAATTGTAAGGTGGGCAAAATCTAATCCATTATTGACAGCTGTCGATATTAATAAAGAGCTTGCAGCTAGTTCAATTAACATAAGTCCACGAACAGTTCGAAGACGTTTAGTTGAGGCTGGTTTGCGTGGATGAATTGCAAGACGAAAACCGCTAGTTTCCAAGCGTAATTGATTACACCGAATAAAATTTGCCCAAGAGTATTTACATTGGACAGAACAGCAATGGAAATTTGTATTTTTCAGTGATGATAGTAAATTTAGCAGAAGGGAATCGGATGGTCGACGATATGTACGGACATCCAAAACTTAACAATCTAATCCCAAGTATTGTACAATCGTCGTGAAAGGAGCTGGTGGCATCGTAAAGGTTTGGGATGTATGTCGTGGCGAAGTGTTGGCCCTCTTCACCTAATTGACAGTACAATGGATCAGCATGTTTACAAAAATATTATGGAGGACATCATACTTCCTTATGCGGAAGAACATTTACCGGTAATTTGGAAGTAAAAAAGTGGTTTGCAGACAATGCAGTGGATGTTATTGAATGTCCATCGGGTAACCCCGACTTAAATCCGATAGAACATTTGTGGAATGACGTGAAACTTGCTTTGCGTGATGAAAAGGTTTCTAATTTGAATGAACTTTTTACTCTGGTGCAGAACATATGGAAAAACATTTCTTCAGCACGTTGCCAAGCACTAATAAAGTCTATGCCCAAAAGATGTGCTGCGGTAATAAAAGCAATGGGATATCCAACAAAATATTAATAAATTTTATTTCATTTCTTATCCAAACGTAGCAAGAATTGTAAGTCGTTATTTACCTGTCCACATGCATTTACAATTTTTTTTATTTATTTCTAATGTAAACTATACATTGCAAAAAAATTTAAAGTTTATTGTGTGTACTACGACTATACAACTAGCCCTAAAATCAGGAATGTTTGTAGTTACGTCAGATTTGTTTATGACTAGCTGAATGAGACACATGTTATATACTTTTATCTCGGTTGCGTATACGTTTGCTTCCGGTTTTTAGATATCACGTTAGTCTTCTCTTTACCAATCGATTAATGACGCAACTACAAACTTTCGTGATTGTATGTGTATGTTATTTCATATTTTATACAAATAAATCTTAGTTTTTCTATAAAAGCATTTTTATATTTACATCTCACTGTCCCTATTACGGTGTCCGCGACTGTATATACATTTTTGTGGCAGATCTATTCGAAATTCTGGCAACCGTTCTGCAAAGAAAAGAAAACGGAATATATAAACACAATTCAGACGAAAAACTTTCTCACTTACCATTAGTCCCCAAAATATGTACCGATAAAATATCGCATCATCACGAAAAGAAGTTCGAATTCGCCATTCAAAAAACTACGATCGGACTGAAGACTAGCGCGTCGCAAAGGAACCACCGAATCAGCCGGCGGACGTTCGACGACGATTCGAATGCAAAATCCGCTGTCGCCCGATTGCGTATCTGAATAAACCAGAGATTTAGACGGCGAAATTTTGCGGACGTCAATTGAATTAGTAAAGTCGACGCTCAGCGGCGCTTTATGGAATTTCCTCTTTTGAGGAGAGAAAAAATACGGCTCCCTTCTTTAGAGGACGGGCGCAAAGTTCACGCAAACTATTATTCGTCGCGGAAAGGGCGCCGTTGTTAACGTGAAGAGGAACTTACTGCGGTTTTATGGCGTCTGGGAAAATTGCGTTTTTTTTTATGTGAAGTATTGTTTGAGCTTGAAAACACGTCGGGTTTCAAACAGCAGAAAAGAAAATAAATGTGGTGGTGATGCTGTTTAATGAAAGCGTTTTATTCGATAGCGTAAGGAAAATATTAGGTGTGAGTAGTAACGAATTGGATGGAATTGTATGTGTAATGATACGCTGTGACGGTGGTAATGCTAATTTTTTCTATACCGCTATAGGAAGGTTTTCGTAAGGTAATAACTTCTTTTAATATTTCAAAATATTTTTCGTTATTCTCGATAAATTTTCCCATACGACCTATCTCATCAATCGGTGAAAATCTATTTCCACCTATCCTGGGGCGCGGCAGCTGAAGCGCTACTCCACGCAGCTAATTAGCTGGACATAATTGGTTAAACGTCGATTTTTTTGTTGATTTCTCACCCAAGGGAATAAAATAGTAGGATAAGGTGGCTTGAAATTGTAAAACTAAAACAAAAAACACCCTTACTACCTTAATGAGTGAAGAACTGTAGATACGTATTTCGGTAACTAAGATTCCATCCTTAGAATCTTCAAAGGAAAATAATGTTAGACGTAGTATCCTAGAAGATATGCACTACACAGAACACCACTTCAACTACGCCGAGAATTAATGTTATTCAAGTGGTGTTTTGTGTTCTGTGGTATATCTTCCCGTGCAGTGATGCACTAGTTGTAGTTTGTATGGTGATGACAACTACATATTTGAACTATTCTCTTAAGTAAAACTGAAACAAAAAACACCCTTACTACCTTAATGAGTGAAGAACTCTAGAAAATAATGTTGAACGTAGTGCCCTGGAAGATCAGATCACGTGTATTAGTGTCAATAATATTTCCTGAATTTGCCTACAAAAGTTATATGGCGGTTTTGCTCAATTAGTTTTTACTGCAGCTACATTTTGTAGAATTGCCACCTCTACTGATTGCAGAATGAGGTTCAGACTTCAGATGTGTTAAACCACATTTAAAATTGTAGATGTAAATTGTTTCGATTGAGCCTAATGAACAAAAATTAAGCAATTGGTTTTTAGAAAAAGCAATTGCGTGACTAGCAAATGCTATAAGTGAAAGCAATTGCTAGATCTTCAGATTAATACGATTTTTAAGGAAATTCTGTCATTCCTACATTCTGTAGCAATTACTTTTTATATATTTTATTGTTTATATGTTGTGACTTTTAAGTATGACTCTTTACAATTACATGTCAAAAATTGTCCGCTGATTGCCAAATTATATATGAATATTCTTTTGCTTCCAGGTCATACGTTGGAATTTGCAGTGGAACCTTCAGATACTGTCGTTCAAGCAGGAAATTCTGCCGTCTTGGACTGTGTCATCAAATCAGAATACCCTCCCAACACAATAAATACACAATGGCAGGATCAAGACAGACAAATGTTGACGTTTATAGGTGACTCTTTCAGGTATGAATAACAACTTCTACATAATCGTAATTGTATATAAGAAGGCGGGACTAATAATAAATGCCCGCCTGCACATGATACGTCATATGTTACTTGGATTCATTAGCATTGAATCGATGGGGCACTTAACGTTAAAATTCTGTGCCTATCCCTCTGGTGGTCTGCGAACCCAACTACTAAACTACTAGCGCGAAATCTCGTATATTTCAAACTTGACAGGATGCGTAATGTCGTACATAATTCTATTCATTCTTCTATACAAGCTTTTTTTCGCATAATGTCATACACAAAATATGCCAAAAATTGTATGCAATCTGCCGTGCAGATTTTTAAGTAGACCATGTTCAATTTCCAACTATAATGTTGTTCAGAAAGTGAGCGCACAAGTTGCGCAAAAAAACGTATTGACAGTTCCGATTAACGTATTCCTAAAGGTTATGTTTACAATTGGAATTAACCTTTCTGATTACCAGACGAAATACACTAAACACACTGTTCGGATTACTTCTCCCGCACAAAATAATAATTAATTCCGGACACGTCAATCTTTAGAGGAAACACACAATAATAATAAAAATACCAATGATAATAATAAAACAATAATAATTAAACAATAAGTAAAAAACCAAAAGAAGTACTAACAACTAAAGAAATTACAATATACATTTTAAAAACACTCTATGCAAAGCCCTCTCGTAACCCCTGGTTTACACCAAAGCACGGCCCCCTAAATATAATATCCACTTTCAGTCTAAGCGGCCTTGCACATCTTTGGTTCAAGGAATTTTTTTGGTTTCAGAGGGAGCCATTTTACGGTAGTTTTGTATGTGGCCAGTGATACACGTTAGTTGTGTTTCCGTTCAATGGTTTTACATGGATAGATAGAGCCACTAGACTATTGTATGTCATTTCACGAGAATTGTTGACGTGTAGGGCCGGATAGACTGTAGGTGTATCATTTATATAGGAGGCCGTGCACCAAAGGTATACTATATAGTGCTGGATGGAATGTAATTACACTACCGTTCATATATTTGGGGACGACTAAGAAAAACTAAAACAAACAAAATATTAACAATTAATTGTGTTTTATATGGAAGGGTATACATTTCTATATTGTATATGAACATAATTTACAATAGTATTATCTTCTATCTCATAAATTTTAAAACTGTTTGTTTTTATTCTAATTTTAAAAACCTGTATTTTTTAATCGTCCCCAAATATATGAACGGTAGTGTACCTACTCCACCTGTCCCGTTAACACATTATATTGCCGATAATCGTAATAGAATTAAATCATTCCCATAGCCTGATTGCAATCTCCAGGCGGTATATGAATTTGTTCATTCCGGCTTTAGAAGAAGTTAATAGTTTTTACATAAACAGAGGTGGAAAAGATGTTTGCGATATATATTATTAAATATAATTAAGCATTAACGACATGAATTTCATTCTTTATTTTGCAGATCTCAACTAACAAACGGATCACTGTATATAGATAGTGTTAGTGAAGAACACGGATTAACAGGCAACTACCAATGCATGGCTTCGTTACCAAACGGTGCCGGATCCATAGTTAGCAGAACTGCTAAACTTAGTTTAGCGAGTAAGTATTCCTAGGGGAAACTTTAGGGCCCTCAAGAAATTCCATTAATTTCTGTTTCACATAAGTATGCGCTGCGCGGTACTTGTCACTTTAAGGTTTTCTATTGTTGCGAGTTTGAGAGCTTAGTCGCATTTCATCTAATTAAACGAAATTATTAGCTGTATATTATTGTTGTGTAAAAAGAGTGCCAAGAAGCAATTGTAATATGTCAAGTGATGTTGTTGTAGAATATGTCATTGAAATAAAGTCGTTTTTTTTTATATAATACTCGAAATCTAAAATTATCATCTATGACACTTTGAGAAGAACGCCACCGCGTTAATTGCTGACTATAGTTCGTTTTTTATTCGGAGGAGTGAGGTAGTGATCCCTATCACAATAGCAAATTTCTGTTTTATTCATTTTGAGCATGCTTTGAACGTAGCTTGTTAGCGAATTTGTGAATGCATCCACAAATCTGGTTATGTATAATATGATTTACAACTTCGTTTTGAAAATGTTCGACAGCTGAAACAACTGCTAAACAAAAATGGCGGCGGCGTTTTATTTCATTATTGCTTGTTGTGTTGAGGGCTCAAAAACTTCAAATTTAATTGGGCCACGTCACACGATTGAAGTGAATTCACTCCTCGGAATAAAAAACCGAACTAGTTGGTTACTGACACGATTAATTTACATCTTTTTAACGAAATTTAGTGTGAAGATTTTAACTTTATTACTGCGTAACATATGTATACATAGTTCAGAAAAAAACGCTCACAAGTTCAATCAAAACTTGCAGTAATAAAACTGTTTGTTCTACTTTCGTGGTGTTCATTAATGAAAATATACATCTTTCAGTGTATAATGAATTAAAACCGAACGAGGCCGGAAATAACTTGTCTTGCAAGCATATAGTTACTCTTTGTTTGGTATATCAAGCACATAAAAATCGCACATAACCTAGTTCTTGGCATTCGAAGATTTCTAATTGGTTTGGACGTACAGATTATTTGACATAACTGATGACGTGGTGCCTACTGGACCCCAAAAGGTTTTCTAAAATTTCAAATCATGAAGATCGCCTACGATAGTGTGTTATATACTTACTATGCGTACCATATATTCCAACCGCTGGAGTGAATATAATATTTATATTTTGCAAAGGATGGGAAATGTAAGGGCAAATATAACATACCTACAAAAATAAGGCCGCATATGCAACATTTTAGTTTTTATATTTTTGTATTTAGTAATTTAAGTAAACTAAAATTGTACATAGTCATTTTGTAGATTATATATAGACAAGCAACAACTAATACTAACTAATAGATTATGTAACATTAAATTAAACAACTACAGCTCTTAAAAAATGTATAACTCAAAAATTATTCTTAGCAATTTTTAAAATTGCAAGCAATCATCACGTAAGGGGATATTACAAAGAATTTTTAGGTTTTTTTTATCATTTTTTTTCGTGGAGAAAGTCCTCACCTTCTTCTCTTGTTTAACTTACCTGAGAAGTTACTGCTTTTCCTAGGATCCTCGCTATGCAGAAACGCAAATCACGAGGAAGTCTTGAATTTATCAAACGTCTATTTATATGATCTCCCACGAGTTGTTTGGAAAGTTGCTTAATAAATTCTACTCGTAAAATTTCTTTGTTGTTTCTATAACTTTGGTATAGAATTAACAGAGACAATAGACATAAGCCATCGTCTGATACGCCTATTTGTACTGTAGTTGGCACACATTCTCTCAAGGTAATCCACGCCCCCCTTGGTAGCATATTTTACAATGCTACCAAGGGGGGCTATTATTTCTGGCACGGCCTCCTACATAAATGATACACTTGCTCTGCGCGTCAACAATTTTCGTGAAATGACATACAATAGTACAAGTGGCTCCAGCTTTCCATATAAAACCATTGAACGGAATTTAAACACAACTAACATGTGTCACTTGCCACATGTAAAAATCACCGTAGATTGGCACTCTCTGTGAAACAAAATTTTCAAAATGCCGTTAACTTTAAAATCCACAAGGCACCACATCACCAATGGAAGGTTAACACGTCACTGAAGAACTGCAATCGTTTTCAAAGCAAAAAAATAATCTAAAGCAATTCTTTTTAAATTCAACTACTTAAATCAATAAAATCCATGCCACAACTTAGGTTTTGGTAATTTACATTCAAAATTATTTGCTACAAAGTTTTCGAGGTACAGTTTATTTGATTGATAGTTTTTGTGTCTTTCTTGATTTATTAACATTACTTACTATTCAAACTATTGGCAATAATCTCTTTGAACGTTGGAATCGCAGACTCAAATCCTATTTTTTCTATCAAAGTTAGAAACTTATCAGATGTGATACCAAAAAATTGAAATTGGATTTCACCTTTGATTCTTAATTACTATTAATGTTGATAAAATTTTTATGTTTAGCATTAATTTTAACATAAGTTGGCAGTTAAATTAAATAGCTTAAATTCAAACTCTCATACATTTACATATGTTACACTTACACATCACACAAATACAAATACCAGTTTCGCTTGAAGACCTTGAATTTATCCATGAAATCAATGCAATTTAATATCAAAGTAGATGGCAATATTAACTTATAATTGCGAGTAAATTAATTCGCATTCACAATGATCTGAAAATGAATTATATACATTATGTATTTGCATATTCATATATGGTTAGTATTGCAATTATCATCTGTGAAATTATTAACGTACCAGGCTACTCAATTTCAGAAATAAATATTTACATTTTGCTGTTTGTTTGCTGCCCATATTGGATATCTGTAATTATATTACATACAGAAAATATTGAAATGAGAAATAATGAATTGCACAGAACGATTATAAGAATTTAAGTTTCTAGCAAACGTGTGCTAACGATATTAATAACACTTAACGATCATGTTAGCTTTAATAATGACTATATAGGAGTATATATGGATTTAATAACCAATACATAAATGTTTATTTATAAATATGGAATCACTTGATATAACAGAATTTGCTTATGTATTGTAGATGTACAGAGTGAGCCAAAAAAGTGAGGTCAAGTTAAATTTCCCGCCAACTTTTACTTTAATTCAGTTGTCAGTCAATCGATAAATAAACTAATTGTTTGAACAGAAAATCCGTTAACAACAGGCTGCACAGATAAATTTAAAAAAAAACAATTTACAAAAATTTACTATGACAGCACGGCTCAATTATGAAATAAACTTAGAAATGCTTTACTGCGTAATGAAAGCAGAAGGCGAGTTTCTTTATTCGTCGGAAAAAAATTGCTGAAATTTATCGGACATTGTGAATGACGTCGTAGATGGATTTCCGATTAGATAAAAAAGGAGTGAAAATATGAATCAACTGGTGGAAGATGTATTCTACTTCATTATTGTGTAGGGATTTTTTTTTCGATAGTTGCCGTTACCTCTAGTATATTTGAAATTAATTAATATGCAAAATGTGAATGTATGAAATGGAGGCGTTATTAGTGAAAAAGGTGATGCAGTTTGTATATAACCTAACCTAATACTTTATAACAACGATCGGCTGCTTTGCTTTGCTTTCCCACACTTTGTCAATTCCATTGGATCTGTCGGTCTTTTCTTCCGATGGATGCAATTTAATTCATCGATGAAAATACGAACGCTCTACTAAATTAATCGCTATTCCATCGATGAATATACGAACAGATCGATCAATTTCCGCTGAATGCGCGATGAATAAAAAGACTCGCCTGGAACTACAAATTTTCTTCATTCATTTTTGATGTTTGTATACCACGGTATGCATTGGTCTAGTTCTAGCTTATACTTTTCGGCAGTTGAACAGCTTATTTGGTATTTTTGGCTTTCTCACGTTTACAAAAACCATTGAAATATTTTTCTTTGTCTTATAGCATTATCTGAATTCGTACAAGAACCCCGCGACTTATCAGTCTACCCCGGACAGAAGGCCTATTTTGCTTGCCGAGTAAAAGCTTCCCCACCCCCGAAAATTAAATGGCTTAAAGATGAAAGACCCCTGCAACTAGACGAATTGCGAATGACGATACTGCCCTCTGGTGCTCTTGAAATCGACGGAGTCATAGAATTAGATCAGGGTACTTACAGGTTTGTAAATATTTTTTTAAGGAAATAAGATTCGCCATTTCCGCATTTTTGACTTCAGATGCAACGCATCGGGATTAAATTCTTATAAGTTAAGCAATAAAGCAGTTTTGCACATAAGCGAAGACCGAGAACAAGGAGCTAGTAAATCGCCTCCGCATTTTATAGCGCTGCCCATGAGACAAGTCGTAATCGAAGGACAAAATGTCACATTAGATTGCGCAGCCAACGGTAACCCAAATCCTATAGTGACGTGGCTCAAAGACGGCGTTAGTATAGATATGGCGTAAGCATTCTAATGTATGTATTATATGATGTTTTATACAATTGCAAAACATTCTAGTGATTTGGATACTAGATTCAGTGTTGTCGGTGCAACCACTTCTTTAAAAATAACTAACATCCAGGAAGTGGATACTGGAACTTATCAGTGTAGGGCCGAGAATAAAGAAGATAGCAAAGAAGCATCAACAGACATTAAAGTACACGTAAGTCTTTAATGTTTGCCTCAATAAATTCAGTAATACGCTATTGTTGACGGTACTATCTTTTATAGGTTCCTCCCAGATTCTTACGGAAGCCATCGGATAAAATTGAAGCAACTAACAAAGATGTAGAGTTGGAGTGTAGTGTTTATGGGGTACCAATAGCGAAGGTGCAATGGTTGAAGAACGGCGAACCAATTATGCTAAATGAATATTATCAGTTAGTTAAAGGGTAAGTATTATTCTGTTGAAAACATATATTGGATTCCAATACAAATTTTCGTCACACGAACAATAAATATCTACAACTCACACCCAGGTAATCAGTGTAATGTTGAATATGTCAAAATAGGTTGGTAAAACGTAGTTTCGTTCATATCTCACTAAGAATGCTTTTCATACAAAGTACAATGTCCAGCTGGTCATTTTTCTATGAAATCAATTTTTTTTTGACAGATTTAATATAAAGTTTGCCATTTCATAATAATTTGAAAAAACGTAAAAAAAGGGTCCGGCGTCCTCTAGGTGATCACCGTTTTTATCTCTGCACTCGTCCAAACGAATAGTCAAGTGGCCCATACATCTTCTCGAGTTGAGAAGATGTCGTATTCCCATTGGAAGAACATTTTTCCAGCAAGACTTGCCATACTTCAAGGGAGTCTATGGCTTTGTTAAGGCAGCTATGCCCAGGGCGACTCATTTCGCTGCGCTGGGGTATCCAGTGGCCTCCACTATCGCCTGACCTGTTCCCCTGCAACTACTTTCTAAGGGGGTACCTCAAGGCTCACTGAGAAACTTCGTACTTGCAGAGCTTTCTGCTGCTATCACTTGTGAAATTCGTGCGATTCCCGCCAACATGTTACAAATATGTATCGATGACTTGATTACTCGTCTGGAGAAGTTTAGAGATAAAACAGTCATCACCTAGAGGACATCATCTTCCGTGCATAATTGCTTTTAATGAATGAAATGGCAAACTCTATTAAATATGTTTAAAAAACAAAAATTTGATTTTATAGATTTTGTTTGTTTAAAAACGTCATACATCCCTGCCGAACCCTGTACAAATGGTGACATAGTGATATTGACATATTACTTTTTATGAATAAATAATAATTTCGGCAAACAGAATCAGTTTTTTATATTAGAGACATCAGAAAAAGAAAAGTTAAATAGATTACAATAATATTAAGACATTCTAAAATAGTTCACTTGCGAATCGCTGTGTCAGCCTTACGACAACATTTTAACATTTAGATTTTCTTTTCAGGTCGCTGAGTATAGTTTTGCCCCAATTTGTACACACCCTATTATAAAAGATATAGA
Source organism: Osmoderma eremita (assembly GCA_031763485.1). Classification (NCBI taxonomy): domain Eukaryota; kingdom Metazoa; phylum Arthropoda; class Insecta; order Coleoptera; family Scarabaeidae; genus Osmoderma; species Osmoderma eremita. The sequence continues at coordinate 154,914 of JARFOC010000699.1, read as the reverse complement.
GTAATAAAAATTCGCTGAAACATTCGACAAATAGTATACTAACTAATGAAAAACGGTTTATGAATTGTAGCATAATGTGAATTGTGATTGTGTATTTTAACGTATTACCAGACTATTACAAAAATCTTTCTCTATAATTTTATTTGAAAAAATATTTATTATTTTTAAATGTACAGGTACATTAAAAAGTGATAAAATCCAATTTGTAGGTTACATAAAATAATCTGTGACTGCAAATTTGTACCGAATTCAAATAATTTATTTGTTAGTATGACTATCATAATATTTTGATTCCTTATTACAGAAACAATTTAAAAATCATGGGCCTTATGACTAGCGATACAGGCATTTTTCAATGTATTGCTTCTAACGACGCCGGAAATATACAAGCATCGGCTAGTTTAAGAGTAATTGAACCAGGTAGGTATTGGGTAGAATTACATATGTAAATGTGTACTCTTTACGTTTATGTGGAAGCATATATCTTGTATCTGTGCCTAGCATGTTTGGTAGCTATATTTGTTCTATAATTTAATTTAAAACGATCATATACACATAAGTTATACAAAGAAAGTTTCGAGTCAGGCCTCAAACGTTACCTACATAATGATACCGCTTATAACAAATCGCAAATTTATATTTGGCCCCTTGCTTGTCAAGCAAATACATAATTTTTTGGACATTTGCATGAAAATTTTTATAGTTTTTTTAATTGCTAAATGTGCTTCCACATCTTTTATATATTATTTTCTTAGTTTTATTCGTTTTCTAATTTTTTTTTATTTCTTTCTATTTTTGTTCCTCCCACAATCTCCGTTCTAATTTCTTTCCCAACCTATCCTTTATGCATGAATTATCACGCCAATTTATGTTATGCATGAAAATCTCGCATGAGCGCAGATAAGGAAAGGAATAAGACAAAGAATCGTAAAAAGAAATTTAACACGAGCAGTCAAAAGCCGGAGGAAACGATGCCCTTTCCGGAACAGCAGTCGCGAAAATTGTTCACGCAGTTGAAGTCTGAAAGTGAGAACACTAATAAAAATCCGAACAATCAAAATCAGACGTCTCCATATCCAAACGTTGATCCCCACCATATACTAACTTCATTGCGCAGCAGTGAAGCGAACGATAACAATCTCGGGGACACACTTAGCGCCTATACTGAATCCTCCCCATTTTCCAAACATTTTTTAGCGGACGATTATCGAGATACCTTGCCGATGGAGAATGTGCCAGGTCCACCGCAGGACCTGAGGGCGCCTGTTGTCCAACCGCGATTCGTAATTTTAAGTTGGAGACCTCCTGACTACAATAACGAGGACATCATTGTGTATTCGGTTTATTATCGACAAGAAAACAACGAAAGGTAATTTTTGTACCTGCCGTTCTCTAAATATCTAAACTAATACCATTGCATTGTTAAATTTAGAGAACGTGTGCAAAATACAACGAATTCACGCCTAGCCGAAGAGATTAATATTAGGAATCTGCGCCCAAATTGTGTCTACCACTTCCGGGTTGTCGCATACAACAATTACGGTTCTGGTCCTTCTTCAAAGAGTTTGACAGTTACCACAGTAGCGGAAGAAAATGTCCCCAGTGCTCCGCAGAAGTTCACAGCTTATGCTACGAGCAGTCATTCGATTAGAGTAAGCTGGGAAACGTCAGAAATACCAAACGGCCATATATTGAAATACATCGTTTATTATGTAGAGGTAGGTGGGAGTAGGGAGGTATGAAGCATTGTTTGTCCGAACCTTCTGTCCAGTAAAAATATGGGAAAAGACGATGTTGTACAGGTACAAAAATAGTCCGTTTCATAGTAAGACGCAGTTTGATACAATACATTTTGATCTAACGCGATTCGGTAACTCAGAACTGTCTAAGAAAAGAATGCAAGTTTGCTCGATTTGGCGACAATTGATGAAATTTAGATTGCACCAGATTAGTTGTCATAGTTTGTCAGTAATTATTTTGAAATAGTAAGGATTACTTTTCACGTATTAACGATTAGTTAGCTTATTGGAAATTCCTAATGTATTTATTTCTCTAGGGTCGAATATTACATTACTTTCCTAACCTGAAACATTTATTTTAGACTGCAAGTTCAGCAGAACACAAAGTCGAAACAACTCATTTAGACTATAATATCGATGGTTTAACGATATTTACCGAGTATAACCTGTTTGTCGTGGCTGTGAATGAGAAAGGACCTGGAGCAGCTTCGGAGGAGAGACTTGTAAGAACATTCAGCGCACCGCCCACAGAACCTCCGTCCAATGTTACATTTGAACCATCCAGCACTGTACGTTTACTAATAATTATTTCTTCCGCGTTTTAACGTAGATTTTTCTTTTGCATGTAGAGTCTTACTGTTAGATGGGAACCACCTCCACCGGAAGGCCGTAACGGAATAATAACAGGATATAAAATCAGATATCGCAAGCAGGGAAGTAAAGGTGACACGACAACCACTGCCGGTAATCAACGCTCGTACGTTTTAAACAACCTAGAAAGGGGGTCGATTTATCAAATCAAGTTATGGGCCATGAATGTTAACGGTACGAGTCCGGCAACGGAATGGTTACACGTGACTACGCTTGCGAATGATATGGATGAAAGTTCGGTTCCGGATAGACCATCAGGTTTAAAAGGTATTTTTCAAATAGATAGTGAATATTGTTTGATTTTAATAGAATATCTCACCCCCAGTAACACAAGAACAAAATAAAGTGCGGGTAACGTGGAATCCCCCTCCTAACCAAACTGTAAAAATCCAGAATTATTGGCTTAGTTGGGGTAAAGGTGTTCCAGACAGTTTTACGCAAAAATTAGATGACAAACAGAGGAGCTATGTATTTAATAATCTAGGTTGGTGTCTGTTTTAATAAACCTCGAATAATTTGTATACTAAAGCATTATCGAGCTTTTGAATGTCAAACTTCCATCTCGGGAAATTATAAACAAAAAAAATATATGAATTTCTTATTCTTTATTTCAGAAGCAAATGCTGAATATGTAATAAGCATTAGCGCTAGCAACAAAATAGGTTACGGCCCAGCGGTTTATGCAACCGTCAGAACAACAGACGAACCGCCAATGGCAAATACCCTTATGCCACCCGTGGGCTTAAAAGCCGCGGTTCTTAGTCCAACCACAGTAATTCTATACTGGACTGATAATACCTTGAGTAAAAGCCAGTTCATCAATGACGATCGCTATTATATAGTGCAATATGGCGCGACGGAAAAGAGTTCTCGCAATAAGAATTTAAATGTATCAGATTTAAATGTAATGATTGATGATCTCAAGCCGAACACAATGTACGACTTTAAGGTAAAAGTCGTTAAAGGCGAGTAATCACTTCTCCATATTATGAATACGTGATTTGTAATAGCAAAACAATTTTCAGGAAGAAGAGAAAGCTCTTGGAGTATGGTTGTCAGCAATACAACATTCGAGATAGCATTGAGTAGTGCCCCTCGAGATTTGAAAATACATTCGAATGATGATGATTCCAGCATGGTAGAATTACATTGGCAACCGCCAAAGCTTCAAAATGGTCATGTAACTGGTAATTTAAAAAATTCGAATTAGTTTTTCAAAGTCATGTTAATCATCCTTATTTACAGGTTATATCATCTTTTATACTACAGATAGCTCAAAGAAGGACCGAGACTGGGCAGTAGAAGCGATAAAAGGCGACAAACACTCGTACGTGATTCATAAATTGTTACCCTCTACCACTTATTATTTCAAAATACAAGCAAGGAATAGTAGAGGATATGGACCAATATCATCTGTAGTATCATTTAAGACAGGAGAAAGTAAGTTTTTTTTTCTTTCATTGTAGGTTGTACAATGTACTGTATTAATGTGCCAATAAATTCATTTTAATTACAATATTTCTCTTATGCTGCATCCGCTAATATTTAATGTTAATTTTTGCACCAACTTGTAATATAGTGGTGTACTATTGCGAGTCAATACAGCACTAATATATGTAATCAATCATGATAAAAAAGGTGGTTTGTTTTTTCCGACATCATTTGCTATACAAGATTATGGAGTCTGATTTTAAATGTCTGATGTTAGTTTGCCGCCACAGTTTTAGTGTACTCTTTATTTTTAGCGTTAAGCCCGTCTGACCGTTTCCACCGAAAAAACAAAGCCGCAGTGCTAATGTGTGACGCTACCATAGGTGTTCGTAAATATGTCAGTCGCTTTTTTTTTAATTCCCATTAAGTCTTAAATATTAGTTTTGTGTTATTTTTCTAAAGGGCTTTTGGTTGGAAGAGGGTGGCAGTCGTCAACTGAGCCCTTCCATTTTGTCATGGAAAAACAAAAATTTTAAAGCAAAAACCAGCTACAATTTTGTGTATTTCAAAACTACAGGAGGTAAATGTTTTACTTTTACCCAACTTATCATTGGTTTTTCCGCACTAATCTTTAAGTAGTGTTTGTTTGAATAGCGGTATCTTTCTTTACAAGTTAGCTGCAATTTTAAATGTTTAGAGATAAAAGATAACGCAGAATCGTTATTAGAATCCTCGTCCGATTTATCGGACATCAAAGACTCCTCGTCCGATTCATCGGATATCAAAGTCTCCAATATATTTGAATGACATTATTCTAGTTCGTTTTTGTTTATTTCAAGTAATAAGTCTGTAATTTCGTTTACATTATTGGAGACAAAAGGAGTTTTGAGTTCATTTTTTATGCTATTTCTAGTTAACTCTACCACCTTATACTCTCAAAATTGAATTAATTTTAACAGAATAGGTAAAATAACGGGCTCTCGAGAACATTTTAGTTTGAATAATGTAACCTTTTGCAAATCGATAATTTTGAACCATTGCTCAGGTAACCCGAAATAACTCTTTAAATGGATTTTTGATAAATTTCAAACTCTCTTACTTGCCGAAATTGCTTTGGTAATATTTTCTTTTCCAATTATATCTAGCCTTTGATCTCGACTAGGGCGAAGCTTGATGTTTATTGATAAATAAGTTAAACAGATAGAAACTTTACTAGCTCCAGCATCCCGCTTAAGGTTTAGACTTTTTAAACTTACAGTTTCGCCAGTTCTTGAATCGGTTGCTGTCGAAAAATTTATATTTTCTTCTGTAAAATATAACTCGCAGGCTTTACTGTAAAATGTTTTCAAGTAATGGGAACATCCATTTTGCAAATAAATCGGCGTAACTTGGAAACAAATGCGTGCACATTCGGGCCATTTTAATAATTGCTGGGACAACCAGGGACACAGCACGTATACACCATGGTACAAATATAATAGGTAACTACATAAGCTAAGGCAAATTGGTATCTTTCGCACATTTCACCACTTGATGTCATTATCCACCTATTGCAATATAATGAACAGATGATTAGGTAGGATTGAATGCAGATACACTATTGGCAACACTGCGGCGTCGATTTGTCAGAAGAGTATTAGCATGGTACAAAGAGGTTGTAAATATGTATCCCAGTAATTTAAAATAAACGCTATAAACCTTAATTACTATGAATAAATTATTTTTGTCTTACACTTCACAACAAATAGTGAGCCATTTAATTATCATCAATGCAAACAATTGGTACTTTGCAAATGTGATAGTAATAATTTCATGTCCATTGATAGTTAGAAAAATGCAATTGTGTTCTCAACTAATTTGTAATATTCATCCCTCATCTAATTATAAATTCAATTCACCTCTGCACCAATTTTATATACAATATTGTCCATGGCATAGGATGATAATGATTTATCATGCCATGCGGGCGACAGTATCAAATATATCAGCAAAAATACCTGCATACATGTATTCTAACCCTATATAATATTGTTTCATTTCAAGCTAAAGCAGTGTTGCCACAGATACAGCAATAAAGAACATTTTATTCCTACATACAATGGGTGAAATGAAACAATTTAATACACGGTTAAAAAAAATTTAATCTGTTAGGTAGAGCTGCTGCTATATTTTTATAATATACTATAATTTAATAGTTTCCGTAAAAAATTATGAAAACGTTAGAAATAATACCACAAAACTATTTACGAAAAATTCCATGCACTACGTGTACTTTAGGTTGCATTTAATTTGATATTAGGATACGATATTAAAAAAATGTTCAGTTAGCCAAGTGCTTTTTAACAGAAGCGGACTTTTATGCAGATTATTTATTCGCAATAGTACAACTCTACTTTTTGATATTGCTTCGTTTTTTTTCTTCATCCTTTTCACTAATTGATTCCTTTATTTTGTTTTTTTATTTTATTAGATGTTCCGTTGACAAGTGATATGCGTCAAGGAAAGGGTAATTTCTTTTTTTGTTTTGTTTTTCTAATACATAAGCATACCCCGTTATTACAATATATTTAGTTCAACATTATGATTAAATATCTATAACTAAAAATGTACTATATGCATAGTACATGAACTTGAAATGAAATATGCAACTTACAAACAATTTATATATGTATTTGTATTTTTCGATGCATACATACAGTATAGTGGTTGCAAATAAACTTAGCTAGAACGGGAGGTAATTTGAGATAGTATGCATCATGTCGCTATACTATCGTAAAACTGGGTATGCCTGTAATTTATTATCTTTTTATTTACTCGCGATAATAAAATGGTGTCATTCTTAACGAAAATCGAAATTTCCAACTATAATAGTTTTTCCAATGATTGCTGCTTTACTAATTTCCATAAATTACATTTTTGTCTTTGATACACTCTGAGTGCTAAGAGAATTACAACATTACTTCAATAATTGTTTTTATACAATCACGTCTCTACTATTTCAGATGGTCGTAGTATGTTTAGCGGCAATATATTGCTGTATTTAATCATCGGAGGCTGCGTGCTGGCATTAATTACGATTGCGACCGTATCGACTATATTGTGCTGTCGTCGGCGGGAACCCACTACACAGAGTCCTGATCGCAGCAAAAAAGGCTACCAGAAAAGTTGCATGAACATCAAACCACCTGATCTGTGGATCCATCACGATCAAATGGAATTAAAGGCCTTGGAGAAAAGTCATTCAAATAACGACGCCGCCAGCAGTAGCGGCGCAATGACTTTACCCCGAAGCACTGGTGGCGATTTTGATACACACGACAGTCACCACCATACTAATTCCTTGGATAAACGTACTTACGCTCCTAGTAGTTACATGTGTAAGTATAGTATTGCGTTGTAGGGTTGTAGTCTATTTACGATAACAGGCGGAGTACGTAATATAGCTCTCGCAATAAAACAGCCGACTTTTGACAGCGATAATGTTAAAATCATACCAACTATCCCTTATCTCTGATACCAACACAACCATACATAACTTCACATTTAGCAACTGTATAGTAATGTCAAAACTAGTGAGATTTTGCCCGTGTAGGATTTCTTCAATTAGAGCGTTGCCAGTTGCATAGATAAGGTAAGTTGTCAACACACTCACTTGACATTTGTCATTTTGAAGTTTTCGTATTTTGTTAACCATAACCTATCTATATATCTGTCAAACCATATGACACGACTTCATATGATATGCTTTGTAATGTGTGGCAATCGTGTCATGAAACGACGAAATGTCAAAAGTCGGTTTAATTGCAAGAGCTATAACTATATAGTAAAGTCTGAATTACCGACCTATAGTAAATTACCAACGTAATTACCGACCTGAATTACCAACCTGGGAACTGGGAAATTTTATTTTATACGACTCATTTCTAAACAAACTAACCTAGAATACAACTGGTGATAAACCGATATTTTGAATACATGTAAACAGACTTTGGTAACGTCTGTTAATGACCTCGTCTGTTATAGCTTATAGAGTAGGTAATTAGTTTTTAATAGGGTGGCCCTATATTTTATTAAAATCACCACACCTTAGTGATTGGTACAAAAATTAGCTGTAATAACTTCCTGTTTTAACACATGTACATAATACGCCACATTATTTTTGTTACCATTACACAGCCAGAATACTTATAAATATTTTTTTGAACTTTACCCTTTTTTATTCACATACAAACACTTCGTGATTTATCAACTTTGTTTGTTATGCACATTTTTTGGCTTTTGCTGCACGTAGGTGTTTCCTCTGATGATAAAAACAAAAGAGTCGTGAAACCCAAGCCAATCACGTTGCCAGTTGATTCCAAACCGCCACGTGAACGTAAGTATACAACCCACGCTGCTTGCACGCTTCCGCTTCTTCCATGTCGTTTGGTATCACCTCAAATTATTTGATTCGGGTTTTTCGAACACAATAATTTTGAATAAAAATTTTTAATTTTCTATCTTCTAAAAAGGCTAGCGAAAACTAGTAACGCGCAGCTACAAGTTGCGCTTACACATATTTTATGCACGTTTAACTTATTTTTACACTCACACATTTTACCTTGAAACAAATTTTTCATTCATCATTATTTTCAGCAATCGCCACGGCAACTCCAATTAATTCGACCAACCTTAGTCAAACTAGCTCAGACTCTACGCCGTCTAGTAGGCCGCCTTACCCAAGAACACAGTATACTATATCAAGGGCGCACGTCACCCTTGACCAAAATGCCATGGTAAATAATCCACCAGTGGAGAACCCATATGCCTCTCATCCTCCGCATGGCTACGATCACACAAGTAGCTCATCCGGCTATTCAAGGTAAATATTTCAGGCCCTTTATCAACTGAATATTACCTGTACTGCATATAATATCTGTCTAATTGTTATTTTAGTCAGCCCCCACCCATTGCTCATGTCCCACCAACAAATGCCTATGCGCCTGGGATGAGCGTACTTGCGGAATCGCAAGCCGGTAAAAGGATACAAGGACAAGGTCACCCTTTGAAGAGCTTTACGGTACCCGCCCCTCCACCAATATCAGCGCCAGGCACTCCACAACCTAAACATGTTGGTAGGTTGATATGATTTAAGTTAAATGTTTTAATCGAGTTTTATTGTAATCATATACAGCTTCTTTAGATAGAACTCAAACTCACGTGACCTGTTTTGAGTATGCAACTTTTACGAATCATTTCTCTGTCGTGTTATTTGGGTTGTATGTCATATATCGTCCCACAGTTGGTAGCACTGATTTCGTATACCATCGGGTAACTAGGGCCTTCGCTCGTTTTGTACAGAGCTGTGTAATAAAATCTGGGACAACTCGAGCTTCCAATGTCTAATTGAGACTTTATAGTTATATTTCTGTTAGTGGCAGATGTATGAAAATTTGACTGCAACCAAATTTATTTAAATAAAATGCAAAACCTAATAAATTATTTCAATAACACGACACTAAAAGTATCATTAAAATAAAGACATTAAATAAATGCGTACATACAGGAAGTTTCCCTAATACGTCTAAGCTATCTAGTGGTGGTTTCGGTAACTTCCAGTTCTAGAGATATTTATAAACTTAAAAAATAAGTAGCGGTGTCATTACTGTATCCTGCATTATTATTAATTGTGAATGTTTGTGATGAAACTGACTTGCCTCTATTTCTATGGCCACCACTGTATATTCAATAGTTAGTTATATCCCCGTCTGCAACCACGACTTTGGTTTGGAATTTTTTGACAAAAAGCTAATCTGCCAGTATCACTACCAGACAATTGTAAACATACTTGTCTACAATTGTCCTGTTTTGACACATACAACTAACATTACACTGGCTTTGAGTTACATCTGTAGAATGTTTTATTTAAACTTTATCTTGAATTATGTTACATTATTTTTTATTTCGTTTTTCTTTTTGTTTTAATATATTACTTTTGTTCACTATTTAGTAACACAACCTCAATTAATAGTTAGGCCTAGTTCGTCGCCATATAAAAAAGCGCCATCCAGTAGTTCGAGTACTCTGACGAGTACACCGCCGTCAAGAATAAACAGCTCAAATCCACCTCCCCATACGGCAGAGGAGGTACAAAGATTACAGCCTTCGCACTCAACGGAGGAACTGAACCAAGAGATGGCGAACTTAGAAGGCCTTATGATGACCCTAAATGCCATAACGGCCAACGAGTTTGAGTGTTGAAAAATGTGAAAACTCCAATTATACTACATCAAAGTGTGATAAAGACGAGACTTTTTTATATTTATTATTAAAATATTGAATGAAGCGAGCAACCGTGAGTGTTATTTTTTTAAAGGCACATTATATATAGATAAACAATATGTTGACTTTTTAATAGTATTTGTAATCAATATCATTCTCTGTGAATGATTATTTTACCCTGAATTAATAACATGATTAAAATGAGTGATAAATTACACGAGGATAATGTTGGTTATAATATACTATGAGCCCTATCTATACGAGCGTAGAAAACGCGGCGACAGATACACTACGTTTTGTTCGCTGGAATGGATATCATTATTTCCAATGAAGCCATTTACACGAGCTTTTTAATCGTTGAAAACGTTCGTGTAAATCGCTTCATTGAAAATAATGATAGAGTGATTTACGATAAGAGACGAGGCACGCCCATATCACACGTCATAATCATGTTGCCAAATCTTTCTTCACATCTCGAAACATTGATTTACTTGCCACCCATAGGGTACCTTATATTATAGGTTAGAATGACAAGCAGCAGTCTAATGACAGCGTGAATGAATTAGTGGCAATACCGCGAGCGATAAGCAATTCTGGAATTAAATAGCAATAGGACTGTTCATCTATTTGGGTATTTAGTACGCCCTCCTAAATATAATCTAGACTTTCAGTCTAACCGGCCTTGCGTCTGTTTAGTTCAAGGCAATATTTTTGTTGTATAGAGAGTGACACTTTACGAGCTTATTTGTATGAGACCAGCAATACACGTTAGTTGTGTTTACTCCCGTTCTGTCATTTTAAAATCATACACAAATTGTTGACGCGTGGGGCTGGATAGAGTGTAAGTCTATCATTATATAGGAGGCCGTGGTATTTAGTATAATAAGAACGGAATTCCGATTTTAGTAGAGAGGGCCTGCCTTGTCTCTTATCGTAAAAAATACTATACATATTCCAGCGTGCCGCATTTTCTACGCTCGCACAGATGCCTGCTAAAAGATCACTAGAGGCATTTTTTAGCGATGGACCGGTTTCATATTTTGCATGCGGTCCATGGTGTGACGTCATAAAAAAGTTGGGTTCGCGAAAATAGCGTTTTCCTAAATACTTGTGACCGTTGTTGTGACAGCGCAGTATTTTTGAGGTTATGTTTAAGTGGGTTTAAATCAGGAGAAGTAATGAACACTGAAGAGCTTTTATTACTATTACCCCACGAATTTTTCGAGGACAACAGTGTCGCATATGAAGTAATGCATACTCTTCAAACAATAATTTTATTATCCAATATCAACAATACTTTAATTTCATTCAAGTGCTAAATGGTTACTAATCAATCAGCAACGGTTAGAATAATTCCTGATTTTGGAAGCAATTTTTAGTTGGGAGACCTGCGCATTATGGTTTACTAAAATAGAAGTAAAAAATAATAAAAAATACCCTTACCACCTCGATGAGTGAAGAACTCCTGGAACACAGAACACCACTTGAATAACACAAGTGGTGTTCTGTGTGGTGCAAATCTTCCAGAGTGCGACGTCTAACATTATCTTCCTTCGTAGTTTCTGCTGAGG
>JARFOC010000699.1:107457-134131 GCA_031763485.1 Osmoderma eremita | reverse complement strand
ATCGAGGTGGTAAGGGTATTTTTTATTATTTTTTACTATTTTAAGCCACCGTATCCTATTTTGTATTTTATATTAAAATAGAAGTGTCAAAAATTGCGAAGAGATGTATGTTTAGCACATGGTTAAAATTACTTATGTTAGAATATTCTGTTTATTGTCCCTGTTTATATTTTTAATTGAGGAAGTCAATCAAATCAAATGTTGAGGTAAAATATTTGATATGAGTAGTTAGGGGGCTGATAAAGAAATGTTACGGGTACAATACAGTGAAGCGGATTTCTTCGAGCACTTATTTGAACAGAGCTATTATATTATTTAAAGTTCCAGTTATAGTATGAAAACATGTTTATTTATTGTCTATGAACAGGGTGCCCATGTGACATATGACAAATAACCATAACCTAGAGAAATGTTTTCACGTGTAGACCCGAAGAAATTGGAATATGAACGAGCTACGAGCACTGCTCTGAACCATCATCCAACGGTCCATCGGATCGCGTTCTAAATGACGTCATGTGTCCATTGCGAAAACGGTGAGTTCGATAAACACATGGACCACGTTCGTCACTAAAAGATACCTTTGTAATGATCAACCCGTTAATGATGAATCTCAATGTAGTAATGTAATGTTAAAACCGATCAGTTTGAATAACTGTTTTTATGTTCGACGTTAAATACGGTAGCTATTTTATGTAACAAAACTTTGCAGGCCAATTTTTTATTGAAATTATAATGCATTATTAAAAATTGTGATAATAATATAATAATGTGCGTAAAATTTATGCTTAATCCTCGATGCAATTCATTTAGTTTCCGTTATTTACCGTCCAATATACTTTTAATAATAAATTGCGTGAATAACAGCATCGTGTTCATCCGATTAGAATAAATAGCAACAACACTTACACTGCACTTGTTTTAAATACATATATAACTATAGTAGCTTAATAATCCTTATAATAATATTACGAGGGAATTCATAGTTTCTTTCTTCATAAAATTTTTACACAATCAATCATAAATAAGTTCAGTATTCTTGCCTTTAAGATGTACTATAGAGTGTATATGAGAATGAATGAATAACTTTTACCCTGTGATCTTACTAAGCAATTAATAATGTTTTATAAATAATGAAAAAAAAACATTATTAGGTGTTTATCAAAGAACGTTTCTTAGATGCCACAAATTTTGTATATAACTTTTGTAAATTTAGGTATATTTATACTACTATTTATAGCGGCGGTTTTCGTTATCACAAAAAAGCAAATAAACGCAAATGTGAACAATTGCATTACAATTTTTGTGATAACATAAAACCAGATAAGCCCACATGAATGCTTTAAGTTAAAAAAAGAAAACATCATATAGTATGTATTTAAGAATTTGTAAATTTTTGACAATCTTCAACAATATTATATTTTACCCTAGTTAGTTCCGTTTACGTGCATTTTGAGGTTATCTTTTTTTATATGGAATTTGTGATGTGTGAATAGTTTAAGTAAATTATTAGTTTAAGGTCGCAATGTCGGGAGAACGTTATACACTATAATCACAAAATAGGTAATTATTGCCTTATGTAAGGTATTTCGAATGATTTTTGTTCATCATTTCAAGTACCTTATACGAATCTTATACAAATGCCATGTAATGTAACATATTTTAAAACGCATTTTTTACTGTATGTATTACTATAAAATAATATACATATGTAAATGTGACTGAATAATTAAAAAAAAAGGTATACTATTTAAAATACACTCTTGTTTGATTGTCACCTTTAGATGAAATAAATTACTAGTTCTAGGAAATTGCTCTATTAACTATATCCGTAAAATTGATATCCACAGGCCAATAATTCAGTTTAAGTGCCAATTAACATTCTATTAGCATGAGCAAATAAAAGTAAAATGTAAATAAAATTGTTTTGTATTTAAAAATTAAAAAATAAGTAAATCACTATATCGTCTATACGTCTCACTCGTGGCCACCAAACCAGGGTGCCATAAGTTAGCAATGTATAGCCACATCGTCACCCTTGGAGAAAGTCCCCAAGTCTTCCCAAGGGTGCGGCGACACTGTTAGAAGGCCACACATGTTTTCTCGGTTTTTGCTTTGACGTGTTTGCCCCAGTTCAGTTTTCTGTCAAGTACAACTCCCAGATACTTGACTTCTTCTGATAAACTTAGGGCTTTGCCAAGCAATTTTGGTGGGTGGAAATGTTCCACTTTTCTTTTGCTTCTTTGTACCATCTATTTTATCTGGGTTGACAGAGATCCCATGTTCTTTACACCAATTTTCAACTGATTTGAGAGCAGTCTGCATAAGATTACAGAGCACGCCCTCAAATCTACCATCTATAAGAACGATAATATCGTCCGCATATGTAATTGTGTAGAACCCCGACATGTTGAGTGCACGGACAAGTTCATCTACCACAAGGTTCCACAAATGTGGCGACAGAACGCCTCCTTGGCTACAGCCTCGGTCCACAAGCCCTCTAGTTTTTGTATCTCCTACATTAACATTTACATTCTGCCCTAGCATGAGACGTACCATACAGTTGAGAGATGCTTTGTCAAAAGCACCGTCTATATCTAGCTAGGAATACACCCAGGGTGGATATTTTATTGCCCAATGGCCTTTCGAACCACCGCACAACAGAGTGGAGGGCAGAGTCAGTAGATCTACCTGGAATGTATGTGTGTTGGTTTTGACGAAGTGGGTTTTAGAGCAACACGTCACGAAGTTAAAATGTACGATACCGATCTAGTTCCATCCAGTTCCAAAAGGACGACTTCGGCGACGATTAAAATCGTGACAGAAGATGGACTTGAACGTCTAGTCGTTTGGCTGTAAAAAAAAGCTATATCAGATACTTTGATTTTATTAAATCATATAGGGTGTTTCAAAATTACCGACAGCGCCTTAAGTACATAAAGGTACGCTACCAACAGCGTTCCAATTTTATCAGTCATGCTATCAGTGGGAATACGAGTTTCGAATTGGAACGTTATTTTGAGTGCTTGTAGCAAAAATAAGTTAATCTAAAATAGAAGACTTCATTATGGTCGGCAAGACATTTATAAGTTCTTTTCACTGACGTTTTGTTCAACGTTATGCGCTTGTCTTTTCCATTTCGTTGTTATTCCAGCATTGCTTTTGGGTTGTTGAATTTATCAATTTTTTTTTTAAATAAGTTATATAAGTTCTTTTTATATAACTTAAATTTTGTTTGTAAATAAAATACCTATTATACAACATTATACCATTTCTTGCTCTTCCACCATCTTCTTTTGATAAAATGAGTTTATACTCAATATTATTTTCGGCGTCTATTAAAACGTTCTCTTCCGAGGTAGCTGCAATTTTAATGCTGCCTCACCTCTCCAGCCGCAGTAGCCACAGCAGGAGGTGACGACAAAGGCATCAAGCTCCCACATCACTGTTGCAGCGTACTATAATGAATTTTGGAACGGTGTTCACAGTGTTGCCAGTGCTTGAAGTACATTTTGGAACACACCGATAGTCGACTTCTCAAGGCAAACGAGCTGTTAAATAATATTAATTTTACGTTTATATTTAATTTACATGTTTTCTCTGAATGCACCTACTCAATTTACCACGACTGCGCCCGCAGCCTGTGGGGCTCAGGTAAAACAGTTGTCAGCCCTGCTTAGCAAATGTTGTCCCATAGACAAAGACACATACCCTAGACTGGCGAGTGTAGCATCTTTTTCTATCTTTCAGTAAATTAGATAACGTGTCCTTGTCTTATTATTGTAGGAAAGGTCTATTGCTTTCAAAAAGTAAAATTGTATGCAACTATTTAAAAGACGCACAAAATATTAGTATTATAGTAATAGCATTAACTAAAGAACTCGTAACGCCTTATAGGCATTATGTTCATTTTGCAAAATTATGGAATGAAACGGCTTCCATTTTTCCATTTTTTTAAATTTCTAGTTCTCGGAAAACATTTCCTTGAATTATATTCTCTCTGGCTATTGTTCAGAAGTGTGAATTAACCTGATTTTAACACAAGTAATCAAAAGTATAAATGCAAATAAACCCTTAAAAAGTTATAAATGAAATAAAGATAACCATTACTAATTTAAGATTATTGAACTGTAATAATGAAGATTGGTAAGGTACAAGCAAATTATTCCTCGCTATGTTATCCATAAATATTCCTTTTTGGGTTAATTTTTCACTTAAATGACAATATATTAATGGTACCCTTTGCTATAGTTGACTTTCCATTCGTATCACTCTTAATTTAGTTTACAGTGATGTGTGACAGCAAATATACGCGTCCGGTGTGCTTAAAATTTAGTTTTCGCTTTAATTTGTGTTTTCTAATAGTGGAAAAAACTATTTTCCCAAATAAGGTTCGATGAACCGTATTTTTACTTTATCTTCTGTGTACTATTCAGAGGTAGGTAGGCACAACAAATATGCTTTGCAAAATATGTTTTAGAGGTGAAATACATATATCAGCTTAAAACAGTGAAGTATATATGCACACTGTTACATATCTAAGTATACTCAAGTTTTGTAAACGGTATTATTTAAATAAACTTTGGTTGCATATGCACCAGTGTTGATACAATTGCTATAATAAGCAAAATATTTAATCATAGAGGGCGCTACCGATTTACGTCAGTTATCAACAAGATCATTACACTTTAGTTCGGAATATTTAGTTGTAACATTTTGCATGTTTGATTTTATTAATAACATATTCCAAAATTACTGAAGATTATGTTGTTTGTATGCGTTATTGCCGAGAAATAAGTGAAACGCAATTACACACGAGTTCGTGATTTAACCTCAATTATCGCCATATTAGGTAAGAATTTATTTTTAAAATAAGCTTGCGAATCGATACATAGAATTTGGCAGATTTTAACTCGCTGTAGCGTCCAGACGTTGCAAAGCTGCGTAACGTATTCCATTAACCATACCGTACGAATCATCTAATGAATGGAATATTTTTGTATAGTACTTGCGCGTGTTCCAAACATCGTCTCTGATACAGCCAAGTACTACATAACATAGTAGATGTTATAGTGTAGTATATGTAACAACATTACTACTGCTTACTACAGCCATTCTATGCTGTAATACAAATTACTGCTATTGTTCGAATAAGTTGCGTGGTGTAAATCTGTAAAACAAAGCATATATCTATTATCCTTTTAATTAAATTACATTACATATGAATAAATGGACATTTGTTATTAGAAAAGTTATGCTCTTAAGTGTGTATTCTATTTGACATTGTTTAATAGGGGTTAACAATTTTGATTATTCCGAGGACGGATTAATTAACTGCGCCGAACTCATGACACAGTTGAATATTCGCTCTTGAATATGAAACAGTTTTTATAGCATATACTGAAAAATAGTAATTTAATAGCTGAAATCTAAAATAGTACTTCAAGAATTTATTAGTTATAACAATTGAAATGTATTGTTAGCGTCTGCCGTACAAGTTGCATAGAATTAGTTATATATGGGATAAAAATATGTATTAGGCACACACATACAAAGTAAATGTATTTCTTCCAGAAATAAATGATCCTAATTCTTTACGGGTATATTATAAACAGTTCTAATGTAAATATTACAATCATTCTCCTATAATTACCTTAGTATACCCGTATAGTTATAAGTTAACGTCAAGCAAAATAAACTCGATAAGAATACTACTCAATCATTGTTAGATAATTTTGTTTATAATAATAATATAGTTGTGAAAATATTTTATCAGCGGTAGACATATTAAGCAGTATTATATCGTTTAACACGATACAATACACACGATATGCATCTTTTTATTTTGTTATAATCTAATAAGTTATTCTATTATTACGTGGGAATTCAGGTGTTTAGTTAATTCCCTTGTTGATGACCCAAGTTCCGAGTTCAACTTTCGATTTAGTCGATCATCCCTTGTCTTTGATCATGAAAATGATTAAAGTATAAACTCGATCAAGCCAAGATTGCTTGAGAACTAATCACTGCTTTCTAATAATACCTGATTGATTTGAAAATATAGTTGCAGTTTTTTATGTACACACGTGTTTGTATAGTTGGAAAAACTCCAGATTTAGTTTGGAAGTTTATACCTTTATTGTGTTTATTCTAGAAGAAGTAATGTGAAATTGTATTACCTGTAGGGGATTTTCAAGAAAACCTTTTGGATCCAGGAAGAAGATTTAAAACATTCAGCAACATTAAGGATTAAATACAATTAATGCAACAGAATGATTTCTCCAAAAAGAAGAAAAATCCAATTGGAAGTTGAATTAAACAAAACAAATGCTGCTTGTTTAAATGTAAGTGATAATAAACTTAATTCGAACAAAACAACTTTGTATCCCATTTTACCAAATAACCTAACTGAAGAAACACCTCTACTTGAGGTGTATACAGATGAAATTACCAATCCAAAGGACACATCAAAAATTGTGGTAGAATTAAATTCTGCAATTCCATTACCAGAGTTGCTGCATTTGAAGAGGATAAAAAGTCGTAATGTTTTGCTTTTTCCTAAAACGTTTTGCGAATTGGATAAAGTTCATCAGTACCTCATCGAAAAAGGTTTTGATACTTCAGTCCTAGCAAATAAAGTACACATTGTATCGGTAGCTAAAATACCACCAAAAGTAAAAAGTCAGTATCAGGAAGTAAATAAACTATGGCCTTGTAATTTTCATATGAATAAATATTTGGAACAATTGATCTCTAATACACTCTTTGACCAGGAGGAAATAAAAGAACACGCCGTGCGCATGCAAATAACAATAAATGTTGCCAAGATTGCTGGAAAAATGTACCAGTCAAAGCGGATTGGAGCGGCAGTATTTGATGCCAAATTTTCTTCTTTTGTAGCTGTTGGTTATGATATGACGAATGAAAACCCTTGTAAGCATGCCGTGATGATTGCTATAGATAACGTAGCCATTACCCAGAACGGTGGCAGTTTGGGAAAAAAGGACAAAACTATTATAAATAACTTAGACTCATCTGGAATTCCTCAAGAGCTGCTTGAAGGTTTAAAACGCAATTACCCTGACGTGCTTTTTGGGGTTCGGGTAGCTGATCACTGTGGACAAAAACAGGGAGACAGCCCTTATTTATGTACTGGTTATTACATATATGTGACTCATGAACCATGTGTAATGTGTTCCATGGCTTTAGTTCACAGTCGGATAAGTCGCGTATTTTTTGGCGCGAAAAGCAAAAGGGGTGGATTGACTACTTTGTGTAAAGTGCAAGAAATCAAAGATTTAAACCATCACTATGAAGTTTTTGGTGGATTGTTAGAGGATGAGTGTGTTCTTCTGGAAAATTTGTAAAAAAAAATTATACTCTACAGCTTGTGGTTCTAAGATTGCCTGATTGTGTAGTAGTAATAATTTTAAAAGTAATTGTGTAACCCTTTCAACAATGTAAAATACAACACTGATAATTAATAAATGTCTAACTATCCTTAAGCATACATAGTTATAAGTTTTACGTAACCACATAATAGTAAGTAATGTAGGTTTTACTTTTTGTCCCAGAATTTATTGCACTGTATTGAAATAACGCTTATATTGCTGAGATCTGTATTTTGTATCATTTTAGAACTGAAATTGTAAGTGAAACTAGATATTATGAATATTGGTTTATGAATTACAAATAAGCATATTTTATCCTTGAATAATTATTCTGGAATGCAGTATGAAACAAATCGCGTATGAGCAATATTATCGCCGTATAATTTTGGCCAGTCAAGCACTAGTATTGATTTAGTCAATTGAATATTTTTACTATTGACATGTTAAGTGATTTTCCAACATACGGTCAGACCCACACGTATTCGTACACTACCAGTTATTACAGAAAAACGTAAACAAATACATTATTTTTCAAAAACATTTATCAATTCTTATTAGAAACAAAAATGATATTGTAGTATTCTTAGAATTAATGAACAACATCTATCTCATAGTCTCTTACTTAAAATAAGTTCAAAAATTCAAGTCACACTCATATTCGTACAGTGTTATGAACTAACATTAGTGCTAATGTAAGATAAATTTTAATATTTCGTGTGATTGCCTTTGTTTTTAATAACCTTATTTAGCCTATTGGGTATTGATTTTACTAATTTCGTAGTGACGTCCCACGGAATACGGTGCCATTTCTGCTCTATTTTACTTTAAGGTCGACTTTGTTGGTTATATGGTGTTTGCGAATCTAATTCTTGGTATGTGCCCACAAATTCTCGTTTGGATTAATATCCGGAGATTGTGGGGATGTATCCATGATCTCAGGGCATTTATAGAGAAGCCAAATCCTAGTTAGCTCGGCCTTATGCTTTGGGTCCTTATCTGAACTATCCACTATGCCCAAACGCGTCGCACTTTCCTTCAAATTCTTTTTTAAGATATCGATGTACATCATTTTGTCCATAATTCCATCAATAAAATGGAGATTCCCAACACGGGCCGCGGGAAATCACCCCCACAACATTATCGATCCACTACCGTATTTTACAGATGCTTGTAGATGTTTCTTCTCCAGGCTAGTATTTGGTTTTCGCCATACCATTTGCCTGCCGTCAGACTGAAATATATTAATTTTGGCTTCATCAGTGAATATGATGCGTTCCCAGAAGTTCTGGGATTCCTTTACACACTTTCGGGCGAAGTTTAATCGTTTGCGTTTGTTAACTTCACTGATTGTGGGGGTTTTTCTGCGACCGGGGTTGGGAATCTCCATTTTATTGACGGAATTACGGACACAATGATGTACATACGTCGATATCTTAAAAAGGAATTTGAAGGGAAGTGCGACGCGTTTGTGCATAGCGGATAGTTCTTTTTCCTATCAAGATAGCGGCCCAACGCATAAGGACGAGCTAACTAGGATTTGGCTTCTCTACAATTGCCCCACCACAATCTCCGTATATTAATCCAATCGAGAATTTGTGGGCATATTTGAAGAATAAGATTCGCAAACACCATATAACCAACAAAGCCGACCATAAAAATAAAATAGAGCAGGAATGGCACTGTATTCCGTCGAACGTCACTACGCAATTAGTAAAATCACTGCTCAATAGACTAAATGAGGTTATTAAAAACAAAGGCAATCATATGAATTTTTACATTGGCACTGTTAGTTCATAACATGGTACAAATACGAGAGTGACTTGAATTTTTTACATGTTTTTAAACTTGTTTTATTTCAATCAAGAAACTATGATATAGATGTTGTACATTAATTCTAAGAATACTACAATATCATTTTGTTTTGTTTTTAATAAGAATTAATAAATGTTTTTGAAAAATAATGTATTTGTTTACCTGGTAGTGTACGAATACGGGTGGGACTGACTGTACCTATAACGTTTGCAAACTCCTTCCCATTAAGTAATTTGTATGTATGTATGTATGTAAATGCAAAGTTGTTTGTAAACATTCCAAGAATTGTGTATTTATCTCTTGCGTATTACTGTGCTCCTTTATCTTCCACCTTTTTATTTATGCTAACGAAATAAACTACGCTAAACAGCAAAATTAACACACCACTTATGGTATACACGAAAATTTTAGATTTTAATTAAGGTATGCTAAATTTTGTGAATTAGGTATTGAGTGAACATCGTCACATGACATTTGCAGCGGCTTTTGTGTAATTTGAACGAGCTATTTTGATAAAGCATGAACGGAATCATTGATTATTCGGTATCACATGTTGTTTTCTTAATTTTCAAACCTTGGTAGGCTGCACACGCTTACTTGTATTTCGTAAATAACGAATTGACAAGAAGTCAATGCGATTTGAATAAGAATGGAACGTGTTAAGTGTAAGTTTTCTTAAGAATCAATCTCATTTATTAATAAATGTTAAAGAAGTCGAAATTTACGAAATAGATGAAGACTATATAATAAACCCCGATCTAACCGACGATGATAAAGAAAAATTAACAAGCCTTATTAATGATAAAGTCCCCTGTTTCACCAAAAGCTTCGCAGTGATTTTGTGAGTGGATATTATCTGGTATCAGTTGCGGAAGGGAGCCGTCATCTTGCAGCATTCGTAACAAATGAGGGAGTGTTTGAGTTTGTGCGAATGCCATTCGGACTTGTAAATGGTTGATGAGAACTATATTCACCGACATAGGACAAGATATGATCAGAATCTACATGAACGATATCTTAATCGCGAGTGAAACTGTGCAAGAGAGACAGAGAAATTAGATTCTGTTTTCCAAATGCTTAAGAAAGAAGGCTTGGAATTGAACCCGTAGCTTTTGGTTTGCAGTGTGGGCATGGCAATCAACCACGATGGTGTTCGCCCGGGAAAAGTGAAGGTAGAATTGAAGCAGGCAAGGCAGAAAGAATGATTTGATGCACGCCGGGAGTAGAGGCACAAATATCATCTGGGGATTAGAAAAAAACCAGTCGCTAGTTGCGAATCTAGGAACTGAAGGCCGTTATTCACAGGACCGGGCGAAGTGAAGGATATTCTGGAGGATGCTCGCTACCGACTGATCGACATTGAAGATGCTGAAAGAACACCGCGATAGTTCAACTCTGTTTATTCGTCCGATCGCATGAAGTTGTGGTGCTAACCATCCGACCAGGGAATCGAGGACAATTCCTCCAGTAGCTAGGCTGTTTAGCGCGAATAACATTGATCTATAGAAGCGGTAGGGAGATGGGACAAGCAAGGGTAGAGGGTGGTAGCAACAACGAACGTCGAGGGAGGTGAACGGTTACGAAGTGTCTCTGTGTTGTGAAATAGGTATCACGCTCTATATTTTATGCTCTTAAACCATATATGTATTGGTGAACGTTATTCGTTTAATATATTTGTTACTCTAACACAAGTATATACATAATTTTGTTTATTTGAATAAATGATATTTACTTTATAAAAATATATATATCAAATGTTTTAATCTGATTAGGTGGTTTACCATTCCCGAACTTCTGTCGCATCCCTACTTTACAACTTCCGTCATTACCTTGTTTTCCAATTGTCCTGATTTATTTCTAAGCCCATATTACACGCTGCTTCTACCAGTGTTTTCGTAGTTTCTTTTAGTTCGTCCTCTCTTCTCGCTATTATCGCATATCAGATGACCTGATGACTCTTGTACATTAAATGTCCCGTATTAAGTTGACTGTCCCTTACAATCGTTTCTAATACAAGGTTAAACAACAATATCGATAGAGTATCAACTTGTCTGAGTCCAGTCGTCATCTCGAAATATTCTGATATATCTCCCTCAAACACTTTCTAAGGTTTTTTTCTTACCAGCTTTACTTTCTCAGTTGGAATTGAAAAATCGTTCATTGTCTGAATTAGTTTTTTTTTCTGAAAACAGAGCCATAGGCCTTCCAAAAATCCACGGCTGCTAGCATGAGGTTAACTCTTTCATCGCGAAAATCTCTTCCCCTCCTCTTCCCCTTCTGCACCAAACTCATCAAATCTTCTGGAATGGGTGTATAGCTTCATATTGTATTGTAAGGAGTTGGCCATAGTATTATCCCATTTACGCCATCAACCTGCGCATGTGGTTACCTTTTAGGCATCTTTTAGCTCCGAACGTGGTTTGTCTGTTAATGGAAGTGGACGAACCCATGACGTCACTCAGAATGCGGTTCGATGAACTAACTGTTGGATGAGAGTTACGAGGAGTATCCATATCCCACCGCTTTGTTCGTAGTTCGAGCATATTACAAAATCGAAAACAAGTAAAATACATGCAAATTTGCAGTATAAATGAAGTAACAAAGACAAAACATTCATTTACCTGTGCCTGTTCCCCCAACATTCTTCTACATATAAAAAAGTGGGGGTGACATCATTTGCCAGTGGTGAAAAAATCGAAAAAAACGTAAAATACATCGAAATTCGCGTTGCTGTCAGCATGAATAGAATTTTGAAGACAAACTAACCCTTGTGCAAAAAATTCACTTGGGACTAGGTAACAATCCCTACGACGAATTGATTCGAAGTGGCGAGATACTACGAACTGTGTTTGTCATCTTCATCTTTGACCACTTTAAATTTGATGAAGTTGTTATCAAATGATCAATCTGTATGCATATAGTATTTTTGCTTTCATTTTCATCACCAATTATAAGTCCTAACTGCTGTCGAATAAGTTTAAATAAATAAGATAACAATTTTGTCGCACATTTATAAATTTTTGAGAGCCCTGAGTTTTATCTATTACCTTATCAAGTAATCTCTAGATCGTGCCATTGCTGCTCGCATTTATTATGATTCCGTGCATATGTTTCCTTCTATAATTTCCTAATATAAAGTGAATGTTCACGATTCCCCATTCTATTGTACCTGCAGTGTTAACAGCAAACCACCATTATACTTATAATAACGAAAATACGTGTATGACTGCAAAATTTTAGTTAGTACGCGATAACAAATTTATTGTTGATACTTTATGCTCTTCTGACCTTTAACATTCTGTAGTGATTATGGACAGTGTAAACATTTAACGTTCAGTGTTGGGTCACAATTTAAGTCAGTAGTGATAAGTGGGATTCATATTCGTAGGATAATTTTTAGGTAAATTTTAAGTTTTAACATTTTTTGCGTTGCTGTCCTTCATTCATTCAGTCAGTCTTGGCGTATATTAAAAATTATAAAACATTCCGGAATACTAGCGACCTTGAGTTTAAGCCGTTATACTTATGATATCTCTGAAAATTGAGGAATATTGTAGGATGTCACAATAAACCTTAATTTACAAGAAACCTCGTATTCACACACATATTCTTTTAATGTGTATTAACGTTTGTGTCGCTAAATTTAGCTTTAATTAATTTGTTTTTCTTGGTATCCTCTATCGTCCGGCAAGTGTGGTGAATGATTTGATAGACAATTGGAAAAATGCGATGGTATTAATTAATTGTTATTTAAATAAATATATGAACAGTAATTATACGCAGATATGCGCATAATGTGCCTATTTGACGTTTGTGAAGTTGTAATGTGTGCCAATGACAAATTTAATTTTTATTTAACTGATGATTATTAAAAATAGAGAGATCGTATACAGGGTGACGCATTAGTGTGGCAAAGCTCGATATATCCCTTATCGTATAAGATGTCAAAAAAAGTTATTTACGAAAATTGTAGTCTTAAACTTAAACATTTTGAAATTATTTTCATATATGCAGGCTGTTCCATATCACCAGGGTATATACAGGGCGTTTGTAAACTGTACACCCCTCATGATTTTTGGAAGGAATCAGATAGAAAGATGAAACAAAAGCAAGATGAAATTAGAGACAAATTATGATATTTTGGTTGTGGCGACATATACTGGCCTTAAAATGTAAGACAGGGGGCTTTAATATCTGTAAAATTGAAGTAAAAGTTGGGCGTGGAGGGGGGGGGGGGCACAAATTTCGATCGTATATACCTATAATCTGAAGATTGGTAATGTTGAATTGCCATTAAATCACCATACTTCAAGTTTTTTTTTTATTTCTTCATCATCTACGAATTAGGAAAATTAATATTTTTCTGAGACACATAATAAATCTAAATTTTAAATTGTTATAAACTGTTTGTGGTGGTAAAGTACATTTATTCTACGTAGGGCGCTGGAGTAGTGTTGTTGTATCCTCAAGGGTTTTATGTTTCCAAATATTTTCCATCGCTTATGATAAATTTTCTCATACGACAGCATCAACCTGTGAAAATGTATTTCCACACTTGGGAGATAGCAGCGCAATCACAGGAGGAATGTCCCGGCTATATGGATGAATTTACAGCAGCAGATTCCTCTAAATCCAACTTTTTAATCATTTTAGGACACCATTCAACTTTTTTACCGCCCTTGCTGGACCATCAGTCTGTCAGGCACTCATACAGTGCTAAGTTTTGTTAATCTGAAATGACCATGCTGAATTGCATATACAGGGTTTTTTTGTAACGTTACACATAGGTATTTCCTACAGGTATCTTTAAGCGACATAGTAGGCAACCAGTTATAGGTTAACGCGTCGTCAGTGTGAAAAAAACCAATTCATTTGTATCAAATATTTCTTTATTAATTTAATAATTTATTTTTTATGTTTATTTATACATCAATCACAAATTCAATACATTTTATTGAAAAGTAGAAAATTTATTTAAATTAGGAACGGGTAAAACAAAGATGAAAAGGTGGTAATGATACCAGAAGAATAATAATTTAAGACGGGTTAGGGACATGTTTTCACGCGATTGTCCTGAAGGCCTATAGCTTGTGCGAAAATTATTCTCAATATTTTTAACAAATTCAAAGCAGATGGTTGCGTTCTCATATAAAAAAAAAACCAATCACGTTTTACAGAACACATCAATCTGAATATCCTAAGTTATGTATGTAGGAACGGTATGTAGGATCGCTTTTAGATGTAACCAGACATTTTGAAGTATCATACAGTTCGGTGTACAAAACCGTGAAAGAATTCAATTATAGCCCGTACAAAATACAAATCATCAAGAGCTTTTCGAGGAAGATAAAATAAACCGAACAGATTTGTGTGAAACAATGTTTAATTTGTTAAATGAAAACGTAGAAATTTTGAAAACACACTTTTTACTTGCAAAGATACATTTCCCTTTGTTTTGTTTGTCTTAATTAACAATTAGAATAAAATAATTTCTTCATACAAAGTTGAAATTTTGCACTTTATTAAAAACATCACCAAATTCTACTATATCGTAATATTTTAACAGTTTCATAGTAGATAATAAATGGTGAGCTCAACACTCAGAACTTCCGGGTTGTATCCTACATTTATTCATTGAAAAATACTAAATTTCCTTTCCATTAATCCATTAGTTATTGATCCCGTACAAATCCTCATGCACAAACCTGACACGAACGCAACACCCTCAAAAGATCACCTGATTTGATCCAAACAATGAACAACATGCAAATACGTAATTTGGACGAACTGAAAGCCCGTACACGTACTGCTTGTGATGGTATACACCCAGAATTGCCTTGAAAGACAAGGAGGACACTTAGAAAACTTGCTGTGCAATTAGACTTTACCTTTGTTATGTTGTTTTTTTTGTCGTAATTATTCGTTAGAATAAAATAATTTCTTCATTCCAAGTTGAAATTTTGTACTTTCTTTGTTAGAAACATAACCAAATTCTTCATAGCTCTGTTTTGCCAACACAAATAATATTTCCGGACCAAATTCCGCTATAGTTTCGTACTGTTTCATCGTAGATTTAAAATTTTCATAGTATGCTGTATGCTGGAAATTTTTCCTTAGAAAAAATAAATTATAGTAGATCCTTTAAAATGTGCTAGCCAGAGATAATTAATAAATAATAGTGGCGTAATGAATCTACACTGACGATGTGTTAACGTATAACTGGTTGCTTACTATGTCGCTTAACGTTACCTGCAGAAAATACCTATGTGTAACGTTACAAGAAAAGCACGGAATATCCTGCTCAATAGTTGTCACCTCACCTATCTTCCAGAGCGAAATTTATCATCCAGATTTGTTTTTAAAAAATTTGGTACCATCGTTCTATTGTCCTTAAGGATAGATAGTAATCGTTAAACATACCCGGCATTTCATTGAAGCTCTCTTAAGGCGTAAAAAATTCTAGACGTTAATTGTTGGATACTAGAATAACATCTTAACAACTTTACTGTATGAAATGATATAAAAAGTAAAGCTATATCGATCAAGCTTCGTTTGAGTTATGAGACTATACATATTCAGACACCCACAGAATCATTACTTGGAGTTTATTCAATATACAACAAAAGTTTCTTAGCGCCCTACGTATATTATCTGGCAAGCTTTGTTCTTTTTTCTGGTCTTTAAAGACAGATATGCGATTTGTCAAATTCGATATATAACTACGAATGAATCTTACAGATGCATACACTCGATGCAGAAACGAAATGTTTGAAGAAAAGCCCTTTAAAAGTCCCAGAGATGATCGCTTCTTGAGAAGCACGATTTTTAGTAATAAGAGGTGGATCATTCATAACAAGCCTTATAAGAAGAATATTAAACAGAAGGTGTGTTTGGTCAAATTTTCAAAACGTTTCTTTTTTGATTACGGCATGTTTTTGATAGCTTTCAGTTTGGTAAAGTAATTGGAAAGAAGTGATCTTTCTTACTATTTTATGTTGATATCGAGAAAATGTCTTGCAAAGTGTGAATTGCTTTTATTAATCCATTACCAGTTATACGTGTTTGTGGCAAACATTTTTAATAAACATACAATTAATGGTCAAATCAGTTTTATATTTCCCCATTATCAATAATAATGAACTTCTTTCTTTCTTTTACAGAGTCTCATGTATTCTTTCTTACGTACTGACGAAGAGAATAATTGGTCAGAGAAACCGCACATTTGGAAAATAGATAAGCTTCCCGGAAGATACGGCTATTGGATACACAAACGTGAAAAAAAGAGGACTTTATAACTGCAAAATAAAAGAAAAACAGGGGACAAACATTTTGAGAGAACATAATTATACTGCCTTTCAGAGGCGCGAATCCGTGTACCGTTTGGAAATAGCGTACATTGCTATTAATTATTTAAACATCTCAGTCACACACTGTCTCAGAATTGCATATGATCTCGATTTAAATTGGACTAATTTAGTGGATGTCTTTCTTAATCAAATGCCAGATCTAGCAAGTTATTGTTCAGTTTGTATCCTAGTCTCGCCGTGACAGCTCCTATAAAAGATAACTTGAGTTGAGTCGTGCGTTGACAATAATTTTCCATATAAAATTGATCCTTGTGCGTTTCTTCAGTATGCGTTTCTTTGATATCTTGCATTTTGTTTCGGTCGACACCAGATTATTATCATCTCTTTCGCGTTTTCAATTTTAATTAAACGGCGACACTTCTCGCTGACCGAAAAACAGTATCAGATCTATCAGTTCGTTCGCCAATACGGCACTAAACCTAAAAGTAATATTCAAAAGATATTGGCTCTTCGATTTGCGAACCCGTCATTCCGAGAAGGATCCATCTCCTTCCACAAGTACCGTCGCAAGTATAATAAACATTTTTGTGATAAATGGATTCTGAATGTTATTTTTTGCAAGATAAAATGATGTACATCGATAATACTGTGCTACAAAGTCATCGTCAGAGGGAAACAACCGGCATCAAAAAGTTGTATAATTCGTTTTTCGTAATGTTTTAAAAAATTGTTCACTAACGTGCTATTGGATTTGAATCGACATTTTCGAGCCAAATCGTTATTGGCAATCAGTAGTTTCTATTTAGAAGACGCTTCGTTGGAATTCGTCGAATTAGATAAAGCGGAGTAGAGATTCTTAGATTTTTTTTTGAATTATCGTGTACCATAACTTCGTTCGAAAAAGAAAACATTACTATTAAGAGCGACAGAGAGAATTGCGGAGACTTCGTACCATCTGCCATCCTAAGCGGATTATGGATTTCCAAATGTACGATTGCTCAGAGGGTACGGAAATCGCAATAACCGGCTTCTCGCAAGTCGACAGTAGCATGGAGAACGAAGAATATTTCGACTGGACCGATAGCCTGAAATTGGATGAAAAATTTTCGGACGAGAACAAGGGCGGACGTAAACGCAAACTGAACGGCAACCCATCATCGTCGGAAGCAACGAAAATACGCACGAATGGAATAAAAGTACTAAAAGCTAACGTAGTAGAGAATGCGAAACAGGCACACAATAAGAAAGTTGATGCACAAGGCGAAGGTAAGTTCATACACTCCCTGAATATCAAATACTTCTAACAAATTTGACTCACAAATATCATGACTCATCTAAATACTGTGAAATGGAGTAAAATTTTGTTAAAGCATAGGTTTGTATAGGAGCTATATTTTCTCAGTTATGAAGAGGTGTTTTTTTTTACAAAAACCTACATACTGAGTGACCCACGAGAACTGTGTGCGATTGGTAGTAAAATATCCCTAGATTATTAAGGAAATAGGTATATTTATTTTTGTAGATTACCCAAACTGCGTATTGTAGACACAAACGTAAACAAATCTCATTCTATTTATATGTATGAAGATGTAAATGATAAATATAACTAAAAAAGTGAAATAGCCAACTTCACCAATCTTTCAATGTTGACATATTAAAATTAGTATTGCCAACTCAGGACAGTTTTCGTAGATCATTTTGTATATTATTGTAAGTTTTGCTGCACAAAAGAATACTTTCTTAATCTTGTCCTGGTACCTCAATAAAAGGATATTTTTTTCCATTATAAAATAAATTGATCTAACACCCCTGAATGAAAGGTGTTTATTATTTCAATACCACTAAAATTAAAATCATGGATCTATACTAATAATATGTAAATTTGAACCTTTATTGCGCATGTCCCGATATGTACTAACAAAATGAATGCATACAGAATGAAGTAATCTTCCATTTCTGGCCAATTTTAAATAAGTTAATGGCTAATAAGCTAGGGAAGGGGTGTCCCAGTAAATATTTCTAGATGGGTGATAACTATCAGGTAATCAAATAAGTTTTTTTTTGTAAAATATAAATATTTATTAGGAAGCAATAATACGATATTATTCATCGAAGTAATTACCATCACACTCAATGACCTTTTTCAGCGTGACACCAATATTTGTATGCCGGTATTGTAGAACTCTATGGATTTTAATCAAAACATTGACGGACTGCATTTATTACATCAACTCGAGTTTATAACTGTCTATGCTTCGTACAGCTGTCAAGACACAAAAAAGGTGGTAATCACTTGGCGAAATGTCAAAAGAATATGTAGGGTGTGGTAACGTTTCTCAGCCAAGTTCAGAATTTTTTTCCCGGCTTACTCTTGCGGTATGCGGCCTAGTGTTATGTTGTAACAATACAACTTTCAACTTGATCAAAGAAAGCTGTTCTTGGAAGAGAGCTGCTTGTACTCACTGAAGCTATTCACAATACAAGTTGACCGTGATATTTCACCCCTCTCCAAAAACTCATACTGGACAATTCCTTTTGTTATTCACCAAACAAGCAATAAAGCGTTGTTTAAGTGCCAGGAAGCTTTGAAAGTGTGTAGTACCGAATCATTAGGCGACAACCAATCATACGAATGCTTAGAATTTGAGTACGATATCCACTTTTCGTCGCAGGTTAACAACCAATCAAGAATTGGTTCATTATCGTTGCGTGAAATATTCGCCGAACAGATGGTAACACGACGTAATTTCTTATCATTTGACAGTTCATGTGGGACCCATTTGCTTAATTTCCACCTCTTTCCCAGGTGATGAAGGTGCAAATCAATGGTTCCATCACTCACATTGAACCTTTATGCGAGCTCTAGGCACCTTGTACTGGAATATTCCACCACAACCTGTTGAATAGATTGTTTCTACATAAAACCCAGAGCATCTTAAATCTTAAACTGCTCTTAAGAGATCCGAATATAGAAAAAAAAAACATTTAACATTTAACTTCATTTATTTATAAACTCATGAGTTTGATATGATGCTAGACTATTTGTGAATTACTACAATCTTGTTTAAATCAATGAAAATATAAGTCTGTTTGCTCGGTAGAAGTTCCTACTTGTTGAAAGTACTTGCGAATAAGTACAGTTATCTCGTACCAGAGATCAAAGAGGGGAACGCTACTCAATGACAGGTCATCCAAGACCAACCACTACACCCAACTGAGAGCTGATGACGAAACCGGCGATACGCAAAAAGAAGTTAACAATACTGGTGATAACATTTCTAATCCCTGTAGCCAACTTGAATTGATTCAATTCTTGCTCCAATACCGTTCCTTGCAATAAACTCACTAAGTTCGTTGTACGATTCGTATGTTCGGCTGTAATTGATTTAGTAAAATTGTAAACATTTTCTGGATATTTTATATTTTATAACAGCAACTTACGAGTTGATTGCGCATTGCAAGCAGCTATAACATCAAGAACACATGTGCACAATACTATTTTGTTCATTTTGGCTTCTACTAATTCAAAACTTTTTGTACCGGTGAACTAGTGATTTTCCAAACGTTGGTGCTGGCTTATATATCGATAGATTTTAGACATTCTATGAAAACGTAAAAATAATCTATGGTTCATTATCGTTATATTTAGTATTATTATTATATGAAATATTTGCCGAACAAATGGTAAGACGACTTAATTTGTTATCATTTGACAATTCATGTGGGACCCATTTGCT
The DNA here is from genome assembly GCA_031763485.1 of Osmoderma eremita. NCBI lineage: Eukaryota > Metazoa > Arthropoda > Insecta > Coleoptera > Scarabaeidae > Osmoderma > Osmoderma eremita. The sequence continues at coordinate 113,887 of JARFOC010000699.1, read as the reverse complement.
TAACTTCCACCTCTTTCCTAACTGACGAAGGTGCAAACGAATGGTTTCATCACTCACATTGAACCCTTGCGCAAGCTCTAGGCACGTTTTACTAGAATTTTCCTCCACAACCTGTTGAATATCCTCTTTGTTAATTATCTTCGGTCTCCCAGAGCGTGCTTCACCAGTCGAGCTGAGGTTTCCTGAAGAAAATTTTTTGAACCACTTCTCTGCTGTTCGATCACTTACGGCATCATCTCCGAATGTGGTACATACTTTTCGCGCCGCCACTGCAGCTTTTGTACCAAGTTTGTACTCATAGAGTAAACAACCTCGAATTAAAGTTTTATTCATTCCTTTTTTCAATTATTTAAAACTATAAGTTAAAAACACAAAAAGTGTATGTATCCTATAAAAGAAGGATTCATCCTAAAGTATATGGCAAACAAATGCCATCGATCAACAACTTAAAAAATATTCATTGCACTCTACTTTCTACAAAAACCGCACGAACTTATTTAGTACCTACCTGATATTTTCAAACACGAGTGTAGGTATACTTCACTTTTACAGATACTTCTACTATATTTATCCACCACTTGAAATTATGTTTTAAAGAATCATTGTGTAAATATAAGGTAATCATTACATAATATAATCATATAATATAACAAAATATTATAAATCAATATATATATATATCCTTATCTGTGATAAAATGATGAATATTAATGAAATTTACTGATTTTTGTAGTGAGTACAGTATTCTTACTGAACTTTGTTTGCAATGTTTTGGTTACGGGATAAATATTAATAGCCCAGTAATATTGCCTAGTATAATATAGTCGCACATTTCCATTAGCAAACTTTCTTTTTATAGTAACAAGAGAAACCAGAAAAATTGATAAATTCCAAGTAATTCTGAATTATTATTTGTTACTATATTAAAAATCCTTTTGTTTTGTTGCGCATTAATTTTCATTTTATATCTAGATTCTTACAGACAAAATGGCATTTCCCTAAACAAAGAAAATGTACACACTAAATTATCAACAATTAAAGTATAAAATATAGATCATTACAGAAATTGCTGTATATATGGTACTAATTTTCACTGAAATTATGATCATGCAAATATAATTTTCATTTTTATAGCACTAATATAACACTTGCTTTACCATCAAATGTTTAAACTTTCGGTTAACAACTCCTAATTTTATCTATCTTTTATTTACAAACGGTTTGAGAGTGAGAATAAAACTTCATTTTTATCACCTCGTTATTTTACATGCGGTTTAATGTAAATCTTGCTATCCAATTTGAATTCATATTGCATTGGAAATACATTTCCACACCGACGCTTTTATTAATAATAGACTATATTAAATTAAATATCCTTACGGCAGGGTCTAAAGACAGATAATCTATTCATACATACAAGCATATGTGTATCGATAAACAAATATATTTAGAAACATCTTCCTAAATACCTACCCGGCTGCTATTTATCAGGTTTCGGGTCTGTTTTCATTTGTTATTAGTAACTGATATACATATATTTATATATTCGGTAGCATGTATGAATATAAATATTACTTTATTATTACATATTACTTATTAATAACCCCATTATAATAACAGATATTCTATTATCTTTGTAGTGGGGTAGCAACTTGTCAAATTACGGATGAAGTACAGAAAGAAACAGTAATTGTGTTCTTAGTGTTAGGTGACATGTGAATATATGCTATTTATATACTTCTGTATTTGTATATACTCCGTTGTTCGTCTGATAATATTGGTTTTGGTTAGCACAGACCCACATTTATGTAAATACCACAACAGACGATAACAATTGCTTTTGTATAAGGATGGATTATTTACAACTAAAATGTATGTTGGTCGTTGTTGTTTTAACGTTTGCACTTTAGTTATCAATTATCACCAGTACAAAATCTGGACAGACGATTCCATTGATTCGTTACAATTATTATGTACTTGAAAGCATGTCCGATCTTATTTTATGGCTCTGAAGATTGAAACTGATTAGACAATTTTGCCATCCGAATCAATTATACTCTATTACTTCTAGTCCTCAATTTGGTATTAGGAACCTTATGATCTGGCTATGTTTGCTAAAATCTCGAAATGTTGCATATTGCTTTCCATGGATTCCTTTTTAATCACTGTTATTGTAACCAAAGGTTAGAGCAATCTAATATTGCTTGCAGATAACCTAATAACACTAAGCATAATCGTGCAGTTGATATAAACGTCTTCCAATCTTGGCGTTTATACCGCCTGGATGGAAGGAATTACTGTTATATTATATGAAATAGACATAAAGGCTCCATTAGTTAAAGAGCCCGGGCAAAAAATACAATTATGCGAGCTGCTGTACTTCGCATACAACATGCATGTGCGCCGGAGAGGGCAGAGTAGCATTGAAGAGATTTGGCCTGCTAGATATAGTTGTTAGTCTCACTTGTAGTATCTCATGGAGTGCGTATGCTTATACTTAGTAATGGCTGCTATACTGTTGAAGAGAAAGTACAAAGAATAAAAGTAGATTAGGCTGCCAATTTCACAAAAGTTACCCGTGATTTATCTGAACTTAAATTTCCAGATAGACCTATACCAAGCATTGGAACAATACAAAATACGCTTCGAGCATTACTAGTTATCAAGTGAATCAAGAAGAAACCCCTGTTTATTCTATGATATTACCAGCACATGAACCCTTACCTAATGGGTTATTCACCCAAACGGCCTGATTTTCAATAAAATCGTATAAACGAGTACCTTTGTCGTGGTGTAACTTTTAATCCTACTGTGTATTTTCTATGTTTCTCGCCAAATCAGGTTTCAGTTGATCGAACAACGTTCTTGGGCGTCTAGCCAACATTAATTCACTGAGTGTTCTGTTAGTAGATCTCTGGATTGTATTCCTGTATAACAATAATACCATTGGGGATATGTGGTGTTAGCACGATGGTGCGCGCACCGTATCGAGAACGACGAGTTATCGACTGATTAAATCAGCAATTCCCAAACAGATCGATTGGGCTGGATTATGTTGTCTGGGGAATCATTAAGCACCTAGTGCAACAAGTAGAAATAGCTACTCGTCAACAGTTACTCGAAACGATTCAAGTAGCGACTGATCGTGCGACACACTCTTTGCTTCGTCGAGGCTTCCATACGAGCCGAAGGTAGACATGTCGGACAAATGCTATAATTTATGAAATCAATTTTTTCCTTGTTCGTTCATTCAAAGTTATCATGAAATAAACCATATTATTTAAATCTTTAAGACGTTATAACTTCGAAACTATGTTCAGATACAATTTTTAGCGATTCCATCTTCCAAAGTTTGTCGTAGAGCTAACAAATTATCCTATACATGTTGTTAAGACTGAAATTCTGGTATTACTTGTTTGTAATGCGTTATAAACTTCATAGCGTCTAATACAGTGGTATTATATACTTTTCCGAACAGCAAGCAACAACACTGCTTTTAAGAACAATTTGCCAAATTCCATTTGGGGTGTCGGAACTATTACGGCCGGATAGGGTACATGCGCCACTTGCAGAACTGCACGGACATGAATCGTTATATAGCCATTTAGTCGCATGTTGTCATTATTAGTTAACTTGTAAGGTCACTTCAGTCTCATTGACGTCATAGTGTAATTTTTCACTTATCGTCTCGTTTTGTCTGGTACAATCGTTAACTGCTGACCTGATGTTTGTTTTGGTTTAACAAAGAGCGATTGCGAGACTGCGACCATTGCAGGCACACGAATATGCCCATACTGCTGCGTATTTGTTCTAATGTACATATGTAGATTTTATTATGTAGTTCTAGATAGATATATATTTACATGTATGTATGTATATAGGTAAATAACACATCCTTGCCATAGAGGATATTGCTTTCAGTTTTAGTCCTTTACCCCATGAATAGTCGTAATGCAAACTAAAAGTGGGCTAATGCCGTTAATTAATAATTAAGGAGTAACCTTGAGCCAATATTTCTTACACATTTTGATTATACCAAATATAAAAATACATATGGTCAATTGTTAGTTCCATTAGTGAAACATAGATGTCGCCAATACTCGTATTTTAGACGACTATATGGATAACTAACACTAACGATAAATTAGTAGTATCAAATATTATACACATCGGCACGAGAAACGGGCACTTTTTTTATAGAATGAATAAGTCTTTTTACAACTGGAAACATTAGGTATTAGGTTTGAGTTGATTAAATTACTAGAGTACCGTGTAATTAAATAATGCAGAGTCGCTTAGAAAAAGAAAAATAGCTTATATTGTAATATCATGAAAGTTACGGAAACTTTCTCAAAATAAACAAGAACAATAAACCTACAATAATCAACATTAATCTTGCATACGCCTTGAAAGATTCGCTTAATAAGTTTAGGTACGTGGTGTGTTACCACTACGAACCTCTATAACAGTCATTATTCTTCTAGGCATTCTTTCTACCGAGCATATCCCAGATATGCTCGATAGGATTTAGATCGGGACTACGTGCCGGCAAGTCCATTTGAGAAATGTCAACTTCATTCAGGCAGTCCCTAATTACTCCAGCGGCATGTGGCCTCGCGTTGTCATGCATGAGAAGAAAGTTGTCTCCTGTATCTTGCAGTATCTCCTCAATATATCTTACAGCTGTCAGTAAGCCCCTGAGAATAACGTACAAATCGGTTCGTGCTTCCGTAGATATTCCGGCCCACACCATAACTGAGCCACCACGAAAGCTGACCAGTTCACTAAAAGTACAGGGTGGATAACGCTCTCCCGATCGTCACCACACTCCACCACGTCCATATGGGCCCCTAAGACTAAACCATGATTCGTCGGTAAACAGCACACGACTCCAATCGGCATCCCTCCAATTTTGATGATCCCTTGCAAGTAGTAACCGGGCAACTCGATGTTGTCTGGTAAGCTGTGGCCCTGTAGTCGGTCTCCGTGCAGTCAGATCTGCTTCTCCCAACCTTCGTCTAAAGGTCCTTTCACTCACATTAACATTGCGTACCTCTTACAGCTGATTTCTGAAACTAATAGCGGTTCCATGACGATTTCTTAAACTTCTTAGGACAAGGAAACGGTCGTCTTGAGCGGTAGTCCTTCTTTAGGGACCTGTTCCAGGTCGCTAAATGTACAACCCAGTCTCCAAGAATCGCTTGTGAAGCCGCTGTACAGTGCTTCGAGATACCCTGTACCTGTAAGCTACGTAAATGTGGCTCCTTCCATCCTCAAGCAGTGCAACAATTGCAGCCACTGTTTCCGTAGAAACTGAAATGTTTTCTCCATGGAAAACAAAGAATTTGCGGTTTGTAACAAAAAGCAAAATAAACTCAACATTTGAAGATCACGCCAGACACTTGATTACAATATGACACAAAATACGACATACCCAAAGTTGTACATCCTCCAGTTCTTAACATAGAAAACCAATCACAGAAAGGTTATTACAATTATTGTCGTTGGATTTCATCAGGAACAAGTGATTACTGCGTAATATTTGTTAAAAAAAACCCTCATTTCTAACGCTATTAGGCAAATTTGTGTTTAAAAAAATAATTCGTGCCGATGAGTGTATTATTGTAGTGAGGTCATAGAAGTATGGAATAAAATTCAAGGCGTTTTTCGTAGAAATGCTCGAACACGTATAGTAATTTTATACAATGGGCATATTCTAGTAGTAGGCGCTACTTTTCTCGACAATATTTCGTGAATTTATGACGTCTTCGAATTTTTTTTAATGGCAACCAACATTTTTTTCTTGTTTGATAGTTCCATTCGCTATACGAAGGTCACAAAAAGATAGTATGTTGAATTACTTAGAAGTTTTTGAAAAAAACTGGAAAGACCAACTGATAGTTGGTCATGGTGTGTAAAAACCACTGATGGGTGATTTAAAATATGGTGTACTCTTCGTTGTTTGAACCCAGTTTCTTCAGAACCCTGTTTTGCAGTAGACCCTTTGCTTTCAGCTACCGCGCAAATTGCTACTTTGTCGCTCTTCGTTAATATGGCGATTTCTTGACACTTCGTCTTTCAAATGTAAACATTTTCTACAATTTGTCAGGCATCTACATTTCACGAGCTTATTATAGCCAATGATTTCCTTTAAACTACTACCGGCATAATACGATTTTATAATATGTATTTTTTCTTCGGTAGTATAAACAAACATTTTGAATATATGTATGTGCTAGTAGGTCATGCACACCTAACAAATGGTTGCAACAGAATGCGAATCTCATGCGGGTGTTGGCCCTCCCACCACATAACGCAAGGCCTAATATAGCTTTATTGCTCTCATATCACCCCTTAAGGCTGTTTCATATCTGGTAGGGACAATGTAATTCCGCTACGGGGCGCTGGTAGTGCCGATCTCTAAAATTCA
>JARFOC010000699.1:89646-107357 GCA_031763485.1 Osmoderma eremita | reverse complement strand
ACGAGCCGAGTTCGAGTCGCACGCGGATCGACCCGTGTGCGGTGCCCCATTCATTTACATTGGCAGTCAGAATTGCGTCGAGTTCGAGTCGCAGTCACTTCGAGTGCCAGTCGATCCGTGTGCGGATGCCTTTACTCTATGGAATCATCAGAGACTGGACGTTCCAGAAAATAAGATCCTGATCCTTAGCGAGCTACAGCAGTAAATTTACAGTACACATTAGTACAACGTTGCAAATAAAAGTATCGCACGTTAGAAATGAGATCCGGTATGGTGGTCGTAAACATTCGGTACGAAAAAAACCCACTGCAGTAGCTCTTATATACAAATGTATTTTAAGATAGCACGTACAAAACATGGAATAGCTAAATAAACATTTTCTACAGTAAAGTTCATTCCTACGTAAATTTATTGGTGTGGGAAAATCTTGAATATTGAATAGGGGAGAATCACTTGTATTCAATACAAATAAAACGAGCACATAAATTTAATAATTAAATAAATCGAAGAAGTCAAAGTTAATCTATTAATTATGCACATATTATCCCCATGCAGAATATAATTTGGCTATACAGGTCTCTGTAATAAATTATCAAATATCTTTCAATATTTGAATATATTTTCCGCACCCACAATGTGCGCGCCTCTGTCTTCCTTGTGTATTTCTCAGTACCCACATAAACCTTGACTTAAACGCGGACCTCTGGCTATTATGCCAGTGGATCTTCCTATAAGTAAGGGCGAGTTTACACATGCATGGATTTACTGGCGCCAGTAAATAAAACTCCACACATTTAACTTGCGTGAAAGTAAAAGCTGTGTGTAAAAGTGGTCATTGGCGCCAGTAAATCTATGCATGTGTAAACCTGCCTTAAAAGAGAAATTGCTTTTATTTTTTAGTTAGTATTTTTTTTTATAGGCAAGTAGTTATGATTATACAGGCTGTTTACGGTCAAGGGGTGGTTAAACATCTTAAAATAAGATCATTAAAGTAAAAATATCTTAACAAAGTTGCATATTAAGAGAGATATTAAGGTAAAAAAAGGTTTTTAACGCTAAAACGATTGATGAACACTTGTGCAAAGTAAATGTAAACGATAAGTTATTAGTGAATACGTGGATTCCCATTATCAAGTCGGTTATTCGACTTGATAATGGGAATCCACGTATTCCCGAAACACGTGTCGTTCCGAATTAATTAATACTTTGTGAGGGAGGAGTAATCCGAACAGGGTGTTTATACTTGTAGTAATTAGTTTTATTTGGAAAAAAAACATGGCGGGTTGCCATGCCAACTGGGTGTTCAACAACACGGCGATAAATTTGAACAACTAGTGTGAAGTGGATTCCATCAAAAACATAAAAGAATGTTTAAATAAATATGCTTAATCACCACTTAAAAATTAAAAAAATAAGAACTACAATTTTTTTTAAACATATCTCTCAATATCTCTCTTATTATGCAACTTTGTTAAGATATTTTTACGTTAATGTCCTTGTTTTAAGATGCTTAATCACCCCTTAAAAATAAAATCACAAGACCGTAAACAGCCTGTATATAAGAACTTTCCTCCAAAAGGAATATGTAAAGTTGAAAATAAAAATTGTTAGAGGAAAGAGTAAAAAGTAATAATGAAAGTGATTGATCTTGAGTCCGTGTCCAAACACCATTCAAAGCTTTTTTTAGTTTGCAAAATATGCCCGATTTAAAATATGTAGGTTCCATTATATTTATTCAAATATAACTTGATTAAAATTAATCATAAAATGATTAATCTTGCCTCATAAAGTCTATGTTGAAAGAAACTGTAATTTCCTAATTTGTAATACATTCGCGTATGTGGTTTCCAAGTTCAGCTAATAGAGTACCTTCAGGATTTATTCAATGAAAAATTGTTTTGAATAAATATACGCACGGCTCACCTATGTGTGTGTGTACGCATGAGAGAGACCATAGCACACATACGTGTCTTACGTATGTGTGTTATCCTGTAATCGCATGATAAACAAACTTCTAAATATAGCAACGATCAAATAAAATTGTCATGGGAGTAAGTGCAGCGGTATTGAATAATCATGAGCAAATCTAGCGCTATGGTGAGCTAAGGACGAGGAGGTTGTTTACTATCGCTCGAAATTTTATTCCATCTACCGAATTAAACCGCTCATTCCTGGCCTAACCGGATAGAACCGGTTCGCGATTGTATCTAGTGCCGAAGTCGCTTTTAACTAGACGTCTCTAAACCGTTAAACTAGTACGATACGTTTTGTGTATTGTTAGGTACGGCATCGAGCCTATAAAAGGATTGACACTTGTTTTCGCGCAGTGCTTCCGTGCGGTGTGCTTTTTGCTACATTTGTGTAAGAGTGCTGTGCGAATGAATTGTATAGGTTATGTTGTCGTACAATATTTATACGTGTTGGATAGAGTTCGCTACGTATAAACATAGTTTACGCTGAAATGATTTATCGTTGATGTACAGTTACACAATTAGTATCCGCATATCGCAAAGTATTTACTAGTTTAAATTGATGGAAAGTAATATAACGTGCATCGTGCCGCAATTCTAGAAATCTATCTATTAATTCTGTCACTAACGGGAATAAAAAATAATTCCAAGCATAGCGTCCATTGTAACCGCAGTTCATATGGTGAAATTTTTAAAGTACAACGAGCAGCGTTCGAACAAAATTTATCAGGAATGGTTCAAAAGGAAATATGTTCTTCGAATCCGATCACAAACTATAGTCGTGTTCATGCAAGATTTGAAATATTTATATTCTTACCGATCCGTGTGTTCTTCCTCCAAAGATTCTACATCAGATGACAAAAGAATACGCGGCAATCCACAGCCAGTAAAGAGAAAATCCTTAAGGGCACACTCCCTAATGGTTTACTTTTGCCACGGCAGGAATTGTATGGCACTAATCTGAGAGAATACTTAAAGAATACAAAATGTTTCTGTTAATCCATACTATGACGATCACTGAATGTGATTTTGTTTTGCAAGCGCAATTTTTTCACGCGTTGGGATGCAACCTCAGAAGATTGGAAGATGCGAAATTGGTCGCCAGGCGATTGAGCCTTCGGTTCCATCCTAGTCTGCAAAGGAACCGACACAAAGTCGGACTTCAACGACTGAATACGCCAAACCTTAAAACTTTGATGAAGAGAAACTCTGGACATATACGGCATCACTTAAGAACTATACACATGTATGGTAACATTTACTTCGAGACGATCTTGTATAAATAGTATTTCGTGGGGATGTAAACTGGAACAGTAATTATGGAGTTGGGCAGAATGTATTTGATCGACCAATAAATATAAATAAATAACATTCCTTATATCAAACAAAATTATTTCTTCCTAATATTTGTTTTGACAGGTAGCAAATGGTTATACGAATCATGGGGATTCAATTCACAAGTTATTGGTAGTAAAAGAAACGGTGTACTTGCAAGTGCATAAGCACAAACTGGAATAAAACTAATATAGGAACGAAATGGACCAGATATATATGTATTTTTTGAAATTTTAGTTACAAATAACCCTAATAAGTTGGCTGCCAATAATTCCTTACAGTTCAATGAATAATTCGAATTATCTACTTATCCCGATGATTAGTTGGCTATGCTATCAATAATGCTCAACTCTGATATTAGGTTTATCATAGTTTTGTCTGTTTGGTTCCCTACAATGACCTTGCCGAAATACTATTTATAATGATTTTACTAAGAAATAAAATTCCACAATTTTCACATAAAATATTTGTTCTTCAATAGAATACAATATTGTTTCTAAGAATCGTATTACAAATATTTAATATATTGTTTAGCTTTGTAGAAATGTTTTGGAGTGTTGTGGCGTAGTAGTAGATATTTATTCTGACAGCATGTTCAGCAAAACGTGAAGTATAAATACTACTACTACTACGCGACAGCATCTGGAAAACATTTCTACAATGTACTACGGCCGTGAAAACCTACACTCAACTTTAGTTTATCCATAACATGCCACTAACAATATTAGGCTGTATTTTAAAGTTTCTTGCTAGCTCGGTTTATAGCTGCGCAAATACATACCTTTTTTCCCCGTCACTTGTTCTAAACGGTTTGGCATATTAGATATATTTTAAACCTCGGTTGCAACTTTAGGAGCACTTTTATGGGGATCCTTTTTGATTTTTCTTACTATCAAATGCACTTCAGCTACTGTTAACTTTTTTGGTTGTCCTTTCTGTTTTTTGGATTTAATTCTTCCCCGATTTTTATAATGTCGTATGATATCTTCTATTGTACGTTTGCTTATATTTAATATTTCAGCAATTTCTTTATAATTTGATCCCTTTTTATAATGACGCATTGGTAATTTTCTCAGTTCTACTGTTGTATTTTTTTCCTTTGCCTGGCATTATTCTTTAAAATTTAATAAACCGTATAACTTAACTCTCAATATCTTTATATGTTATGCACTGCGGACACTGACTGAACACAAGATAATATAAAACTGGGTAAATGGCGTTCTTTATCAGAAACCGAAAATGAAAGTAAAACCTTTATAGGGTTTTTTTGGGTGTTTTTTTTATTTTGAGCAAAACAATGTTACATTTATTTATAATGCAGTACTATAGTTAAGTATTCTTTGAAATGGAGAAAGATAGGTAATTTAATATATTTCCAAACATGCTGGTATCATTACTCTCTTTGTTGAAAACTACTTTACAGTAATTTACTTATCAGTAACAACAATATTTTCAAGTAAGTCAGCTAAAGTACGACTATACGATTGTAAGTTGAGTTGGCTTCAATATAACAAGGAAATTAATAGAATTCCACCCTTTTTCCTACAATAATATGAGCTATGTATAGTGGGAAGTTTGTATGCTAAAAGGCTAATAAACTGGTATTGAGATCATTTTCCTGGAATGCCAAGTGCAAGTACGTTGAATGTTGTAAACACATGTTCCTTAAATAAACCGTGCCAATAATCCATATTTATAAATTTAGAGTAAACTTTCGGGCGGCTATTCCCACTATTGTATACGTAAATATTTATGTAGCCTTTATTTTTTTCTCAATCGGTGCACATTTCAAAACATTCTATAACTTATTAGCAGACTATTTCTTTAGTACTTACATTTTTTGTTGTCTAGTTCAGCTCACCTTTGAAAGGAGGTATTCCTCTAATGGAGATAGTACTCAACGATGGAAAATCTATTTATAATAATACCAAGAGACACCTAATAATAAATGGCAACAATCCCCGTTATAGAAAAGGATAGACATATACAAATACGAATAAAATAGGGATGGATATAGTCCATAAAAGCAATACTTTCTTAAAAAGGTGAACTGGACTATAGCAAGAAAGTACATTTTCACTTGCCATGATTTCGAAATATACTACTATGTGAAAATTTATTAGGGCATTTATTATTTAAGAATTTGCTGAACAAAAATGTTAAAATTTATATAATTAATATTTATTTGCTAGAGAACATGTGATTCCTATTCACATTAACAATTTAAACTTGTTAAAGAGAAAATAACCACTTTGTAGTGCTGTAGGTTGCTATTTTAAAATTAATGGTTATTTTAAGTATTAAAAACCAACATAGTTTTGTCAATTTAATTTATGTATCCCATGTAAATATTTATCGTACGATATGAACTTGGACGCATAAAAATGATTAATAAGGATGAGATTCAAACATCACATCAACATATCTCTATGTATGCGTTTTAAAGTTATACCTAGACCATGTGTTTAGGAATAGGTTTCTTCAGAAACAACCCTCGCAAAAAATAATACTAATACTGGTATGATTTTTCAATTCTCTAGTTGACAAAGATTAAAATTTTAATGTGATGTATTTCCATATTTATCACTCTCTGTCACACTCCTGGAAGAAGTAAGATACATTATTGAATATTCCAAAAATAGCACTATAGCGTTGAAAATAGTGTTGTGGGAATAAGTAACACGACCATTTCATTTTAATTATTGGAATACACCACCTGAAAATAATACTATAAATATCCATACCGTCACCCGGATAGTGTATGGCAAAACTCGATATATGAATTGTCATATAAGATATTAAAAAAGTTATTTATGAGAAATGTAGACAGCCTTAAACTTAACATTTTAAATTCATTTTCAAAACATGTTGGCGGTATTTGATATACAAGGTTTTTTACGTTCATCTTTCAGGGAAATGAGTATTTAGGTGATGGTGTATTAACCTAGTGTGATCTACCAGAGCTCAATCGTGCAGATACCATATTTTTTGTCGAAAGCTTAGGGAACATTTTCCAATAATAACGGTAAATGATTTACTAAAAAGTCTAAATTAGCTTGACCATTGATTCGTCCTTTCAAAAAAATTTGGTCGAATTACTTAATCTCCAATTATACCACCCCAAATATTCAAAGACTTTGACTATGAGTTGCTACGAAATGGGTGTTACTTGTGGAATAATAATGGAAATTAGATCGATTCAAAAAAAGACTAAAAAATAACTTAGAAATTAATGACCTTAGGTATAGACAGTGCTTAATAAAAATGAAAAGTACATTAACCGTTGTTTCTATATAAAATACAGGTGGTCCGTTTAAGATAATTGAAAAATGTAGTTAATCAGTTTGAACTCGCCCTGTATTCAATTTTGAAACAATACCACTTTGATATAAAACTGGGCCAATATCAAAAGCTATACGTGTAAAAAAATTGAGGCTAGGTAGTTTGCAGTATACAAGACCTTGAACTCGCATTGACTTTCATACAAAATTGATCATCTGGAGCACAATCTGTACAATTCAATGAAACACTACATTGGAAGTGTGAAGGATGGGCTGTTCCATTTAAGAAAAAGCATATTTGATTCATTCTGGTAATATGTGAAAATAATTTTAAAATGTTAAGTTTAAGGCTGTCTACATTTTTCATAAATAACTTATATAACGGATATATCCAGCTTTTCCACACTAATGCGTCACCTGATATATGAATGTTTTGATAAAGTATTTGTAAGGTCATCCTCGCTATGAATGCTGTACACTAGATGTCTTCTATGATTTATCATGGTCACAGCTAGTGTAAAGTGGACGCATACGGCATGCTGAAAAAGTTGCAGGCACCTCGTCGTACACTGATGAGGCTGTATTAGCCCGAAACAATTGTCTGCGTGAGAGCATCTGTTGCTGATATGGCGATTGCATAAACAGCTGTGTTGTGTAATCCAAAAAGTTATGTGTGTGTGTATACATATTTTCATTGATATCTATATAAGCATATAGTATCATGGTGGTATTTATAAGGTAATAAAAAAACAACTTCAAAATCAACAAACGCACTGGATATCAACAAATAAGTTGTGATATGATTTTGATGACAGATGCTGAAAGATATTATATATCACTTATGTCATAATCGTGAGCGTTTGTGGTCATGTGATTTTCATTTACATTTCTACGTAATTTAATTAGCACGTATTTAATAAGCAGGTTGAAACACTTTTTCCAATCTCTTTACTAAGAAATCTTATATTATGGCTTTAATTTTACACCCACAGACTCTTATCGGGAGTTCAATTATCATGAATCCTAATGGGAACAAGGTTCGCCGCTGTTTTCAATCGCACATATACTGCTTGCTGCCGTAACTATAGTGTGAATATTATGTTCCAGGCCGATTTTGTTTGGCCTCCATTTTAGTTTGGCGCATATTTGTAAGATCGCATTTGTAGAGTGTGATCGATAACAATTTGTTATGGAGCATCTTATGCCTAAATTGATATACCAACGACCTTTACCCCCTGGGAGAGTGACTGTATAAGGCGGCATGTGGATCCGCGGAATCATGGAGAACTTCTTGATGCTCGAATTGGAGCGTTCGGGCTTGCAACAAAAGTGGTTTCAACAAGACAGTGCCATATCACGCGCAGCACCAACTACTATTGAAATTTTGTGAGAAACCATTCCTTTCTTTTTGTCAAAAAGTGGTGATACCGACTGGCCTCTTCGATCCCTTAATTTGACTATTTTCTTTGGGGATACTTAAAAGGGGAGGCATACGCTACCAGCCAATAACATTTCCCATGCTAAGGAATAATATTCGATATAAAATTGCTAAAATAGCACGAGAAGTATGTGAGAATGTTAGGAAAAATATGATTAAAAGAACACGTATTTGTGCTGCTGTTAGAGATGGCTACTTAGCCGACGTTATATTCCACAGATAACTGTTATAAACCAAATAATCAGTCAATAAAAATGAAATAAAAAAATTGTGTTTAGTTTCATACAAATTCAAGAACAAGATCGGTCGGGAACACATAATATTCGGCCTGTACATATGAACTACTAATATGTGCATGTAATTTGGACCACCACCTTTGCCCAGTGTTCAGAGAAAAAGCGATGTGGCTTATTACCAGGGAACCCCACCGTTCTTAAATGTGACTATGCCTTCCACAAATATGGCAGAACGTGGTAGACGTGGGAAGAGAGTACATTTAAAGTATGTAGCCGGCTTTACTGTTAATTATTTCAAAACTATTTCAAAATTATAGAAGTGTTGTCATTACTTCTTATCCAACCTTAGCATTTAGACTGAAATTTGTAAACATGACTGCCAGACTTTTTTTTGTTGAAACATTACTTTTAATTTTTACCAGGCCATAGGATATATTCCACTGTTTTTGATTACTAATAATTGAACATTGACGAGCAAGCAGGATTGGTTTAGTTGGACATGTTGGTACCCTTGATTTCACCTATGTCTTCTACAATTCATTTCGCATTAGAATGTTTGAGCACTATTTAACATTAGCTTACCCTACATTGGAATTTACTCATGTTGTGTATTTTTTTCCTAAAAATGTTTTTTGCCTGACATTCAAATAGTTGCTAAAGTAATTACGGACAAAACATGATATCGATCGATCTAAACAGTAGACATATAGTTTGTAGTTTCTTGTATGCTTGACATCAAACTACATATGAAGGTACAAATGGATTGGTAATAATTTGCTACGAAATCTGCGTGAATTATGAGAAAATGACGCAAAAGTAGAAGAAGCATGTTTTCTGTAAAGCACCAACATTTTTCTATTCCATCGAAATAGGACATCCATTATGATAAAGCCCTTTTTTGATCCAATTAATTTACTTTTCATATATTGGCTCTTAATTCATATTAATTTATATGCATTTCTTTTGTCAGCAGCCCACAGAACAACACTTCTCTTCCTCTACCACCTCAACCAGTAACGAAGGTAGAGACCAATGTTCTCTCCGTCACTACTACAACTGTGAGCAATCCTGTTGTTGAACACAAACCTGTTCAGGAAACCATCGTAAGTATTGATATATGTACTTACTTTTCTTAGTTAATGAAAAAATAAATATTTTTAGATAATAATAAAATGAAGACTTTTCTTCGATTTTCTTTCAAAAATATCTTCTTACGTTTAAATGATGTGAATGTTAATCCTATTATTATTTATGTTAATAAGGATGCACATGTGTTGATAAGGTAGCATACTTAAATCATTCACTAGTTGTTTTGTCATATTTTCAAAAACTTTGAGAAAGTACGGAAATGCGTCACATTAAGCCGTACAACACAATCATACTGAATAATACATTGCAATACACACTACTATCCCTTATAATATTTTTCAAAAGCATCAAGAAGTCAGTTATGCAACTTATTAGCTCATGCGCATTTTTAACATAAATGAAGGGGCTTCAATGAAGGACCTTAACACCATTTAATTCCAAAGTAACACATTTTTGGACGGAAAAGTACTGAGAAAGTATCTCAATTTGATTATTCTCTACCATATCTAAAAGTTTGTGGGTAATTTTTAGACGTAGCCTCTATATGTAGTATGTAGTATGTATTTTATATGAATTCATCTTTCATGTTTTGACAATTAAATTTAAATGCTCTTATACGGTGACTGGCATAAAGATGACGACATCACACGGGATGTTTTTATTGTTAAAATATTGTAAAACCTTTTTTGGGAATCGACTCGGAATGCCTAATAACCCTCTTAAGCCATACATACTTACAGACACGTGCTATTTTCCGTGAAGGGTAAAGTGAAGCCATTAGGTAGGCGCATGACGTCACAGTGTGGTCCAAAAAGTAACAACGTTCAGTTAATGTGCTTGTGTTTCTTTAAGAAACATTCACAGCGGTTTTATTCAATTTATAATTATGATCCGTGTAGTTCGTCGCCTCACTGGAGAGAGAATGTTAGACGAGTGTATTTCAGTGAAACAGTGAAACGTAGTGGAGGAAACATCATGATATGGGGTTGCTTTGGAGCTGGAAGGATAGTAAAATTAGTTTAAATATACGAAAGAATGACAAAAGACGTGTATGTGAGAATCCTAGAAAACGATGCAGAACCAACTGGATGTGAAATTATTGGGGAAGGATTCATTTATCAGCAAGATAACGACCCCAAACACACTGCCAACGTGGTCAACAATTATCTCCAGGAGAAATCTTCTGAAGGAGTCTTATACTTAATGGAATGGCAATCCCATAGAGCTCTTGTGGGATCACTTGGACCGTGAGGTCTGAAAGATATCGCCAACTGGCAAAGCAGCATCCTGGAATGCTCTGCAAAGTGTGTGGAATGCTATAGAAGAATTTATTCGAAGGATGCCAGCACCTGTCGGGCAATTATTGCAGCAAAGGGAGGTTATTTTGAAGAAAATTTATATTTTATTACGATTTGCTATTTTTTTAACCAAACATGTTAAATAATAAGTAAAGTTTACGTTTTCTTTAATAAATTTCTCGCAAACATAATCTTTCTAGTTTATTTTGTTATGGAATAAATGTTATGCGATCAAACTTATGATCGGTAGTGTATATGTATGTGTATTGACTGTAAATAACTGGTTTTAATATTTTCGATTCCAGAAGGTATCTGAGACCCTTAGTGCCGCTTCAGATCCTAAGCAAACCGTTTGTTGGTTGGTTAATAATCGTTTCGAAAAATATTTGGCAACATTCTCAAGTTTCTCTGGCGCTGACATGTTGCGCATGAGCAAGGACGATTTCATCCAAATTTGTGGGCAAGCCGACGGTATACGACTATATAACGTTGTTCATTTGAAGTAAGTTACCTTAAACACTAAATATCCTTAATATATATAAGCAGTAAACAGATCAGTAAAGTCAACATAAAACAAAAGAAAAAAATAGGACAACAACAGTGAAAGCAAACTAAATATATTAAAATAGTTCCTTCGTCTCACACTCTTTTAATTAATGAATTAAGTGACTAAGATAGTTTTATTAGCGTTAGTCAGCTAATTAGTGTAATAATATTCGTATCTGCTCCCTAGTAGCAGTATTTTACAGGAAATAAGAACTTCCAGACATTAACATTCACACTTCTATAAAACTAATACATATTTAATTCCATTTTCTAATTTGTTCCAGAGCTATCGCTCCCAAATTAACGATATACATATGCCGTGAGAACAAGAACGTTTACCACGCAATATTTTTGTCGGCCCACAGTAATGTGGAGTTGTTACATAAATTAAGTGCCGTTGTTGGAATACCGAAAGAACAAGTACGCGACATCTACATGCAAGGCCCGCATTCTATAAATATCCATCTGAATAACGACGTAATTAGTCACATCAAAGAGGAAACCATGTTCAACTTGGAGATCTTACAGGACAGCGGGAACTACATTTTCCTATTGAAGCCTAAAACTAAGTGAGAAACTATTCAGAAGTACTTACCTGTATGTAAGTACTTCTCACGCGCGGAGGGCTTGTGACTATCAGTTTTGCTTTGTTTACACAGAAATGATACACCTTTCGAGAAGAATAGCGTAGATTTTCTTTCGACTTTGAAAGAATTATTCTGAAACCTCTTTTACAAGTTTTTATGGAATATTTTTCTTTTTTTAATTACTATTAGTTTTATATTATAAGGAATATTTCGTGCGGCAATTATAAACAATATTTTGCAAGTAACACTATTCGTGTTGTTGAAGACGAAACTTCATATAACAATCTCCAGAAGTAAGAAAATCTGTGACATTCAAAAGAAAAAATGAAGGCAGTGTGCAGTGTGCCCATTTATTCTTGGCAATTAATATTTGAAGTTTAAACAGAGACAACGTTACTTGTTTTTCAAACAAAAGGCTTCTTGATGACTGTTATAGAACAATATGTTCCTTTGGAGGCCTATTGGGAGTGCTTATGCAAAGTGCAGTGTGAAATCCTGTATGTACGAATAGTGCCTTTAATATTACAAGTTCCACATAATATTAAAATCTACACTTTAATTTTGTTAATCAAGAAACTAATGTTAAGGTGTATTTACTATGTCGCATATCTTCGATAAGATGTTTTCACATTGGGTAAAAAATGCATATTTTTCGATTTAACATTTTCTTGTATTTTAGAATTTTTAGTTGATAGTCTGTAGGGTTTGCTTTTGCAGCTTTTGATTTTTGTTAAAGACGGATTATTATATTATAAAACGTTTATAATATAACAATATATTTGTCCATTATAATTGAGTAAAGTAAGGCAGCCTGATTATTTTTCTTAATGTGCAAAGTTTCCTTTGCAAATGCTTTTGCTTGATATACTAATGCTTGTACTTGTAAGTGCTGATTATTGTCATTTATATGGCGCTAAAATGAATGTTATTAGAGAATTGTGGCGGAGGTAATTTCACCATCAAATGACTAATGCCCTTTAATGTGGTAGGTAAACTACCGACCATAAGTAAGGGTTCACGTTAAACCTACGGTATCCTCACAACTCTGTTTCATATCCAATTTATAAGTGGGACCAATATTGTTGCTGGTATCTGCGACAACTTCAAAAGAAGAAAAACTATCGGTAAATAAAATGTTAGTGGTCGAAAATTGGAGGGCGGTTCCCACAATATTATGTTATGTTTTCTTCAAGTACAAAGCATCACACCTGCATTTGCAAATTCTGTTTTCGTATCATTGTCTTAGGAACTACCAAGCCATTTTCTCCTACCGAAAAGCACTCTCTCGCAACGAAACAGCTGACTTTTGACAGCGATAATGTTAAAATTATACCAAACACAACCTCATATTTAGCAAATGCATAGCAATGTCAAATCTAGTGGCATTTCGCCCGCCTAAGAATTCTTCAATTAGAGCGTTGCCAGTTGCATAGATAGGGTAAGTTGTCAACGCACGTGTCATTTTGACCTGACGAAATGTCAAAAGTCGGTTTTTTTAATTGCAAGATTACGTCTACAAACAAGATAGTTTCACATCAGTAAACTTGTTAAGTATGAATTACGTTTTCGATGATAATTGCATTTACAGTAACAAACAATAGTAGCTTAGACATCCAAATGTTATACTTAAACAAAATTATGAATAATAAATCCTTAAAGTTAAATATTGATTAAACTAGAAGTATTATTAATCCTTTTATTACTTGAACTCTTTTAGTGATAAGAATACCTATAGGATGTTCAAGTGATTCTATTGATGCAGGTAAAGGATAAGGTTTAGTGGTGAGATTGCACCTGCCAGATAATTAATTCCTACTTTTTTAGCGCTATTAAACTTTAATTAAGGCATTGTAAAATTGTTAGTGTTATAGAGATTGTTAATATATTGTAATTGTAGGCCAGATTAATATCAAAAGATAGAAACGAAGTTTTGATCAGTTGTGCTGCGGAAATTAATTTGATGTAAAGCTTTTATTTACGAAAATTTATCTTGCTCATTGCAATTTAAAAGCAACCATATGATTCTACATCTGGAGGAGATATAAATGAAGTACACCCAACCGTTTTTACACGGTTTTGAAATAACGGTCAAGGGAAAAAAGCCCCTTTTGTTATACGGTTTACTTACTGTAACACGATTTTCAACACATTTTTTCTGTTGGTAGCTTTTATGAAAAAATGCATTTGTCGAGAGAGAGAGAGTTCACTGAAAAGAATTTATTACCTCAAGTGAAGCTTTCAAGTGCTGTGTCATCCATTCAGTTCGTTTTAAAAGTATTACCAGTATATAACATTTTCATCATGCCGAAGTACTATCAGGTGTGCTAGAGATTAAAAAAGGTTATTTACAAATAGTAAAAATCCTGAACAGTCTTGCGATGGGGGGTAGGTTAAACATCTGTTGGCAAGAACTTTGGCTTGAACAAACCAACGGGACAAGTGAAAGGAATGAAAAGTTTGTATGGAAATCTGCGATCAAATTCAAATCATTTCTAAGACAACATCATACCGTGTCTTAGAACACGGAACAATTTTTAGTGCTTTGGTTACAGGATTTGTTGCAAAAATAGAATCTATGGACGGAAATACTTTTTTACGCGGTGTTTCGTATTAAATAAAGTGGTTTATTTCATCTTCCTTGAGAATCGTATTTTTTGCACGGTTTTTCGAGAAACGTATCTACCATCTTAAAAAAAGGGTTGGGGGTAGTATTAATTTTGGACATGCCTTATGTTTATGGCCACATTTTATGAATTTTTATTTATTCTGACCACTTCGTTTTTCCCTTCTAAATTATTATTTAGGTAATGAAATTAACCGTTCTATAAAAGTATATCGAATAGTGATCTGATAGCAGAAGCTACTTTCCTAGAATAAACCTATTACAGTGGAGCAAAGTTTGCGTTATATTTTTGATACCGTTTACCATCAATCGAATAATGCAACCATTTTCGTCATGTCTACGTATAGTTTTATGTGCTAAGTGCAGTAGTATTTCTCTAAAACTATGTATATATAAGGCGAATATTTAACTTAGAGCTCTATGTTAATGCTTTATTGTTTTCATTGCACTATACTATTAAATATAACAAACATAGGATTTGATGGTTGGCTAATCAATATTGAATTAATTTATAATGAATATATATATAAATTATAATTTGTTATATATAGTTGAAATTAGAAATTGTTTTTTGTTAGAATATAATTTGTGGACGCACACTAATCGTGCTGGAGATAGATTATTAGATACTAATTTGTTGTCTTTAAAATAAACTTAGGTTCCCGGAACTTGCAAGGATTGTGAAAACTATCCTTTAACACAGTTGCAATTTACTGGGGCCCAAGATGTTTATTATTTGTTTGTAGGTAGTTATCAGTGCTGAAAAAGATAATATTTTTAGATATTTGTTATATGTCTAACTGTAACAAAATATGTGCCTTTGAGATGGCCTTTCAAAAAGAAACTCATGTATGTACGTGCCATAAAGAAAATATATAAGCTTACGGAGTTAAATACAGTATTTCTTCTCCAATCCTTCCATTTTTTATTTCTCTTTCTATATTTTCTACAATTTATATTTACTAAATGAGGATATAATATAAATACAATGTGCGCCAAAATATACAGTGCCCCATATATATTAGTTATTATTTATACATTTTTATTTCTGTAGCATACATGTTCAAAATATGTGCTATTGCGCTGTAGACACTGTTCATGATGGTAACGCAGACTTTCAAACATATTCGAGAACACAGGTTGCTGCAGATTCCTAAAAAACGAGACGATCTTCTCATGTAATGCATTCACAGCTCTTGGTGGGTCTGTACCGCTGAACACTCCTTTATCCTTCCCCATAGGTAGTGTCTTTCCATCCGGAGGTTCCTCCCACGACAAAACCTGAGATTCCGAATAAATGGCCTGAGCACAATGTTCCTATAACGTTCCTGGGTAACGGTAAAAGATGTATCATTATCATCCTCAAAGAAACACGGACCAAGATGCAGTGTGCTGATACTGCCCACCATATACACGCTTACTATGCAGCGGTTTCTGGACGATAACGTCTGGCCTCTCAATGATGGATGTATGCTTATTGATGTAACCCTCCAAGTGAATGTGATTTCTCACAGAGAACCACACATTAGGCAAAAACCGAATCGTCATACACTATAGCTAAAATTCGCCTATAATACACCTGGATTCGGTACAGAAATCCACCTACGTTTTTAAACAATCGTCGAACCGACGTATTGCTGATATTGAATTTCAAGAACGTTCGTCGAAGACTTCGCTCAGGTGACTCCGAAACTCGTTGCTGACTGGTTGGTGTTCAATCGTACTCACAAATTCTCCAAAATTCATTGTTAATTAAAATATTTATCATCAGGATTAATTAAATGCGAACAGGATTGCCACCTATACGATTGTTATTTGAATTTAATATTAGAATTTCCACTAATATCCTAGGTTCAGTCGATAAAGACGGACTCTGTTCTGTGGGGTATAATAGTAAATGTGAGGGGAATTAAAAATATTTCTAAGAAAACGGCTGCAAGAGAAGGGGTAATTGGAAAAGTGTGGTGGGAGAAAGATTTGGAAGGAGTTGGAGGTTACAATTTCTTGATTAAGTCATATTATAATTAAATTAGCAAGTGTCAAATAATTGTCATTCATAAGTTGCCCGGCTTGTGTAACATAAATAAAAAAGAATTCAAATTTATATTCTTATTCAAATTTATTACCAATTTGAAACATTGCAACATATATTTGTTTTTCTCTTATTAATTAAGCCAGCTTCAGATATATCAATTATTCTTACTCTCACGGTATATTTGCTAGGATATAGCAAAAATGGAACGCATCAAATGTTGCTTAGCAACAGTTTATTTAGTGAATGCAAACAAACTGGAATGGTTTTCAGTCAGTATGGCTCCAGTGGAGGTATTCGGTATTTATAAACTAAATATTTCACTACATATTATAATTTTAGGATGTAGGTGATACTAAGATTATAATTCTGTTTAATGCATCGAAGAATGAGCTGTTTAAACTTAACGAGAATTATAAAATATTCCAACGAAAATTGAAGTTATATTGGAAGATACTAGTGTGAGTGTTGATACATTTTTAGTTAATGTTTTTACGATATAAACATATGTCTCTTGTATAATACATAGTCTTTCATTAACGTTGTAACGTTTTGTTTAATCCGTCTTTCTTTTCTCCATATGAAAGCACTGTTGTAGGTAGAAGATTCTAACACGCCGCCTATAAATTCAAATTCATCCTAGTTACTTTAAATAGGAATTGTCCCAAAAGCATCTTGAAATCTGCTTTCTTTTAAAGATATATTTTTTTTCATATAGAAACAAAGAAGAAATCTCTTCACAAGTGTTAAGAAACATTAACCTAGTAATAATACCAGGATCGCAGAATCCTTTTGATGAAAATGAATTGAACGCACTTAAGCATTTCATAAATGAAGGAGGCCGCATATTGGTCTTATTATCAGAGAGTAACCAAGACGATACCAGCAATATAAATATTTTATTAGAAGAGTATGGCATTATCCCAAATATGGGTAAGTAATTTATCAAAAGACTATTTGTTTCTAATACCTCACCGTTTTACCATAATTAGATGGGAACATTTAGCTTGGCGTAAAAGTAATTACTCTTCTTAATTCTTAAAATTAGGAAATGTTAGGATTTATGAGTGGCGTATGAACAAATCAACAAAATAATGCCCAGGCAATTAACTTAATTTGGTAGTTTTGTTTGATGTAAATGAGGATTGATAAATTTTACAATAGAGTTAGCAATTGAGAAGAAAAGTGATGACGTCGACTTGTTTTGTTTGGAAACCTATGCAGTGCCGCCAACAGCGTAAAATGATTAAAATAATGATATTTTTTATCATTTTAC
>JARFOC010000699.1:52497-73927 GCA_031763485.1 Osmoderma eremita | reverse complement strand
AACAATTTAATAAGACTACAGTATTATTTTATTCGAAATACTTGAAACATCAAACAAATTTCTTCCTACTGAAATACCTACGTCAAATAATAGATGCTTTTTTGCACATTTATAAATGCACCTAAGGCATTTTTAAAATACACATACATTTTGCGAGGTAGCTAATGAATGCAATAAGCTGTTTACTATCCATGCTACGCATGTAGGCTCTACGTTGAGCGTTATGTCGTACAATTAGAAAGTGTCGCTAGTGTACATCTACATATGTGTTTTGAAATGTCAGTAACTATTTGTTTAGTAAATGTAAACAAAAACACACAATTAGAAACGCGAATTTTCAATTTTACTTTTTCAGTAAATAAGTGTAACGTTTGATTGAATTAATATTGAAACGTACCTGATAATTCTATGTGTGAACTTTTAATGTCGAATAAAACAAAACGTAACGAAATATTGTGAGAGAAAATGTTAATATAGGAAGCTTGTACATAATTGTGATGTAAAACGGTAATAGAATAATAATACATAAACGTGCTCTCGCCGGGCCAGTAACATTTGTGGGACGCCGACTGGACCAGCTTCCGGTGAATTAATCTGACGGCCGTAACGGTCATTGATTATGTGCTATGCGCGAGCCGCTAACGGACTCTGATATCCGGCGTTGGGAGGTAAATAGTGATGCGAATTACGGACCCGGAATCGACCCCAGCCGATCTGAAACAGACACCCACGGAGGTACTTGAACTATAATTTATACGAGCAAAATTGATTGTCGAAACGAACTTCAACAAAATACAGAACGTTCTCGATGGAATAAAATAAAAACGAAATTATTCGTGCAATTATAATAATAAGCAAAATGAATAAATATACTTTTTCATTTACGCAAACGTGTAAGAAGCCCAAGTATATTTAAGTATGCAATTATGTATTATTCGCGGTCGATAAAGTTAGACATTCATCGTAAGCTGGGATGGGCGCATTTAAAACCGACGCGGCGGTGTTATATACGGCGACAGCGCCGGCGACGGTATAAAAAATAGTAAATGAGTTCCCAGTAGCACAATAAGTAGTTCACGGGTCGGGCAGTTAATTACATCCGCTAGCGCTGGATATACGCGGGACATCTGTCTGTGGTTGTAGTTTAAAGCGTGTTCTACACCTCCTGCTTACTGCGTACGGAGTTAATAGCGGACCGCTATTGATGCGAGCGACGGTTTCAGTTCGATAAGAATGGTGTTTCTCTCCACCCAATACCTCACGATGTAATTAGCTAAGTGAGGGCGATCAACCGTTCTGCGTATAGTATATGTCCTGACTGTTACATACTTGCATACGTATTGTCGTTTGGAAATGATTTTATATGCAATTTTGTTGATTGATTTTGTTAACACTTAGTGTCATTGCTAAGGATGGCAATTTGGTGGCCGAAATATATATACAATTTATATACAGGATGTTTACGGTCTCGTGATTTTATTTTCAAGGGGTGATTAAACATCTTAGAATAAGGTCATTAACGTAAAAATATCTTAACAAAGTTGCATAATAAGAGAGATATTAATGTTTTCGTTTTTATTTTATTTTTAAATGGTGGTTAAGCATATTAGTTTACACATTTTTTTAAAATGTTTTTCATGGAATCCACTTCACACTAGTTGTTCAAAGTTATCGCCGTGTTGTTGAACGCAAAGTCTCGCTCGACGTATCCATGAATTGGCATAATTTACTAGGCCTTGGTCTTGCCGTCGAATTGTCGCCGCAGCTACCTCAATGCAGTTACGAAGATCATCGAAGTCAATTATGTCGTTGGTGTATACCATCATCTTCATAACGCCCCATAAATAGAAATGAAGGGGCTTAAGGTCGGGTGACCGAGGAGGCTATGGCATAGGACTACCTCGACCAATCCACTTATTCTTAAAAACATTATCTTGGTAAAAAGTACTTGTACTTGGAGAAGATGTGATTATTATCAGCAAGTACCAAACAGATTTCAATTATTTTTGTTTGTATTTGTATATGTAAAGATAGCAAGGACTGTGGGGCAGCAGTGCGGGAGGAGTAATCCGAACAGTGTGTTTATTGTATTTGTATATATTTCATTTAAATGTATGTATGTTTTAGAATCTACCTTACCCAGAGATACTAAGTCTAATATGTTTTTCCTTCGTAAGTTCCACTGCGGATGCCAACAGTTGCCGAAATACCTCTTTCACTCATCGAAGTGGTATAGGACAGGCAGGATAAAGATCGATGCACGTCATTGATTGTGAATGGCGTCTTATATGGCGTGGTTGCCAAAACACGTTTCGAATTACTTTTCATTGAATAAATCAATATTAGGTTATGTTACTTATAATAATAATAGCGAAATAATAGCACTCCTAAAAGGTTATGAAAGAAATGAGAGATACGAGTATATTGAATATAGTATAAAGTAAAATTTATTTGGTTTTGCAAGTTGCATCAAGAAAACTAATTGTTAGTGAGGGGAGAAAAATGTCAAAATTTTTGACTATTAATCATAACATGGGAGAACATCTGACGATGAATGTGTATAATGAAAAGTATGGTAGTATTAATTATGTAAAGGATCCTAGGCTAAAGAATAATGTAAAGAATAAATTCACAGACATTTTTATTTTATTTATTATAGTTTATTCACCGTTATCACAATCACTCCAGTCACTTCCGCAAAGGAGAATTGAATCTTGCATTTGCAATATGTGGCGATTTCTTCGATTCTTGTCGAAGATCATCTTTTCTCCAATAGAAACCTATTTCATTTTAAAATAATCCCTAGAGACAAAAGGCATCAATGAAATATATCTCTATTCTTCAAAATTTGCAACAAACTATTCCGTGTAATGAGTTGTTCTAAAATACCAATGTAATTAGAAATAAATTAAAATTCATACCTACTTATACCTACTATTTTGATACATTTCATATACAACATTCAATGAATTGGTAGCATCATCGATACCTAACACAGGTATAGACTTGTGCTGATTTGCTTTGGAATCGGTCAGGAGTTCATTGTTTTTCACTGCTTGTGATGACACTAACACACGATAAGCTAATATTCAAAGCTGCGGCAACACGTTAAAATTACATAGTTATAATTCTTTGAGCACTATCTGTGCAAATACACTACTTACCATGTTATGATATGTGTTATACTATTCAACATTTTAATGTGTGAATGTAAACTTCTTGTCCAAATTTTAACATGTTAACCAACAATTTAATATCACGATGTGTAAGTTATTGTTCAGTTTAAATTTATTTATCTTTTGTCCTTCATCAAACACATATTTTGTAGTTTTTACTCCCGAAGAAGGTTTAAATAATAAACTGAAAGCTCGAGCGTAATAATAAAGTTGTGTTTTGATTGAACCGGTTACATTTCCCAGCAAATTTGATCTTCGAACACTACTTATCCCTCACTGCTGTAAAAAGTGTCAAAGGTTGCCCATGAATGTGAATACTATCACGTTCTTGTTCGAAGAACGTTATTAATGCTGCACTCATTTCTTTTGCTTGTTTACAAAATATTTCGGAATTTTTGCGTAATACCCTTGTAATACAGTCGCTAAGAAACGTGATTACTTGAGATAAGAACTAATTTTCAAAAAATAAGTAACATAGCAAAGAAAAACGCCGTTAACTAAGCAATAACCTAAACGAACGGCGCAAATGTCGGACAATATTTCACGACAGAAACAACAAACAACTATCGACAACGGTGTACACGTATACCAATAGTTGAGAAGAAAGTCGAATTGTGTTAATGATAATAGGCGCTTACAATAATTATTTAATTAGTGCATCTGATACTTTGTGGAAGAATCTCTAACTATTTATATGTTAAACTATTGATTACAACTCCACTGACATGTATTTTAAAAATTGACAAATTCGTATTGTGCAGTTGGTCGTGTGACGTCATAAATCACGTGCATGGATATTTATCCTGCCGCTGCTATAATAGTATTTTAGTTTTAGTTCCGCTATCCACCGTATCCTATTACTTTATATTACAACCCTACATTTACAGATAAACGTTTGTAAATTTGTATTTCGAAAAATTTTAATACAACTGTTTGTGGGTATTACATTTAGTAACAACGCTTAACGTGTGGCTTTCAGGCGAGTATGTATATATAGTCGTAATTATCACGGTTATCCGATAAATTCACTTATCTACCGTGTAGCGCGCGAAGCCGACTCCGTAAGTGAGTGCGACAGAGCTCCTACATATTCGACCAAATTAAGCGCTCCATTAATATTAATACCGTGCGGTGTGAACGGTCGGGTCGCGTTCGATTTCGTGACTTGGCGACGTGTGGAGCGATCCGTCCCGTCTGTCCGTCAAATTCTAGGGGACGGGACTACGAACACCGTGCGATGTCTAGACGTCAACCGCTGTTTAATTTTTACGGCGATCGACTGCCACCGTTATATGTATGTTTCTAGCTGGGTTCGTCGGATATACAACATGCAAAGCGTAGTAGTAGCGGGCCGGCAAGGATTTCTCGGAAAA
This sequence comes from Osmoderma eremita, assembly GCA_031763485.1. Taxonomy (NCBI): domain Eukaryota; kingdom Metazoa; phylum Arthropoda; class Insecta; order Coleoptera; family Scarabaeidae; genus Osmoderma; species Osmoderma eremita. Next base: position 69,378 of record JARFOC010000699.1, on the reverse strand, counting down.
GAATAGATGAACTTTCTGCTTTTGCATGTACGGTATCGCAAAAGTGACTCATAATTTTTTAGGTATTGTGTGTGTATATGTATGAAAAAGTATAGAAATTACCAAATTAGGGAATTTGTGAAATTTGTAGGTGGAATTAGAAAAAGAAAACACATTGGGATTTATTAAGTTACCATTTTGAGGTAGCAATAAAAAAGTTTTTTACACAAAACACATATCTTTTGTTATGCAATCGCAGTAGAAATACAGAATCCATCAAAAAGGATTACGTATTGAATTTATTCCTGAATTAAAAAATTGATATGGTAGCAGGGCCGTCTTAAGCCAAGTGGGGATCCTGGGTACTGGGATGCATAGAGTCCTTTCGAGAGAAATTTAGAATCGATATTAATCGGAAAGAGCAACATTAGCGCCGCTATAATTAATTTTTGCAAATTTACGAACAAATGCAAACATACCTAAAAAATCTATACCGATACAAGCGGTACTTTCCTAGACTTTTGACTGGCGAAATCACGAATGACATCTTCCAAGTCTATTTCTTCAAGCACCTGGCTTTCAATGGACAAACTGTTCAATTTTTCCTGAAAAATCGTAATTCTCAATTTACTTTTGATCCTTTTCAGTTTTGAGAAGGACCGTTCCCCACTACAGTTAGTGACCATCACGCATAATAAAGGTTCTAATGGCTTTTTCAATATCCGGGAAAGCGTCATTCTGAAGTGCTCATGCGTCTTCACTCTCACTATTTCGGACATCTCTAAAATATTCTGTTAGCTGCATTCCATCTCTAACTTTTTGCGCTAATGTCACTGTGATAGATTTTTAGCAAATTCGTGATGATGTGGCTGTGATAGCCACAAACAATCGATTTTTAATTAACGGTCTAGTTAACTAAGTAAAGAATTTATCATATCCTAACAGTAAACAATTCTATTGCTCTATTCCTCTACTTATAGTTGGTGGATCTCAAAACTACATTGTGTATTCGTGGCATAACGCTCCTATTCTTGACGAAATGGTTTTAGGGATCATGACTATCACAAACACCTTCTTGCATACCTAATGATTTTAAGATTATTGCAATAACCTTAAAATCAGCACATATACCCCAGGAATAGTCTTTGTATGTACTTTATCTTTTCTGATAAATTTTCCAAAGAAAGGACACATGTTTCCCCTTAACCCAAGCTATTTAATGTTATCTGTCACTACCTATGGATAGAAATCTTGTTGTTCAGTGCAATTAGAATCGTAAAGCAATTCTAGTTGGTAAATATAAAACAAAAGACTACATAATTCAAGTCGAGACGACAACGATAAAACTAAATTAATATTTACGGTACTAATTCGAGGTGAAGTCGCTTTTGGGGGCTACAAATTCCTATCATAAAAAAAATTGATTTAGAGTTTTTTTCTCGAGATGGCTGTGCGAGAGGTAATAACGCCGCGCAGTTTTCTTAAATGGTGCCCGTTCTGGCACGGTGGAATGACGGCTGCACATTAACCTGGACCCATCCCAGGCAGGCGAGAGATCCGTGCGGTCGGCCGTCGGTTAATGTCAAGAAAGTGTAGGTGTGAGCCACGAGGCCGATAAAATATACGGCTGGGTCCCGGTTGCCGACCGCATTCAGTGCCGCCACCGAAGTGTGAGTGCCCGAAACTATTTTTGTCGGTTTGATACCCGGGTATTTGTATGAATTATTTGAATGCGGTATCGATCAGGCGGGCGGCCAACGTTTCATTAGCCGCTTCGGCTAACCGAGTTGACTGGTACAATTTTGAAAACGTAACAATGGTTTTAGTTGTACAATTTTGTATAATGTATTTTTAAAATAATTACGTAATATGTGTGCATAAGTGGTTTTATTTTGGTTGACATTAAAGGAAAAAGAGATTCTATAATTCCAAAAAACTGCAGAAACTTAGAAAAAAGATTTGCTGATTCAACCAATAACTGGTTCATCCAACACACTTTTGTATTTAAATATGCTTAAACCACTCAATTGTTTAAATTAATCACCTAGAATTAGTTGCATTCATATTTTTGAAACAACCAACAATAGCAGCTACTCCAATTTATCTTTTAAATATTGCCTGAAGAATTTAACCCTTTTGAGACAAACAAGAATTTAGCAAACAACGATAGTACATTGCGCGAACCGAAAAAGATAGTAGAGTGAATGCTTTTGTAGTTTTAAATTAAAACGAAGCAACCATTGAACCTAAGTAATGGTATTGGTACTACCTAACCCACAATGATTTGAACCAAGCAACAAAATCCGTTGACTCAGATATGTAATATATTTTGCATTAACTTAGCTGTTATTTTGAGTCAGCAATGGATGCATGTTGGTGACGTCATCAGAAAGTACATTGTGTACCAAAAGTAATACTATGTTTCCAAAGTTTTGGTTCAAATTATATATTCCTATTGCTTTAAATATAACGACACTTTAATTTTAATCAAACATTTTATTCAAGCCATACTCTAGCGTACATGTACAATTCAAAGACTTCACAAACCGATAAGTACATCAACGTATTACTACACAATATTACAGAATTATCTATATACATATGTGTGTAAAAAACCATGGATGAGTAAAGTTAAAACTTAATTATTAAGCTACTTCTGGTATCACCATTAAGAGAGGTATACCGATTTGTTCACAGCCACTAATACAATAGACAAACTAAATAAAAAACAGCAATAAGTATTTCACGAATTTAATGTCGTTTAAATAATGTTAGATAACTTATCGATACTATATGGTTCAAGCTTGATATTATCATTTGCCAGTACCACAAGTATTGATGACAAGTCGTCCATCAGGCAGTAAATGAGAATAGAAAGGCTGAGAGTCTATGTCCGTATAAAAAACACAAAATTACATTTTTGGTAAGAATTACCTCATATACTTGATAATGCATATCGAAATTAACTGTGTTATATTGTCTTAATACATTTATTCTACTTACAAAGTCATAACAAATTTATGATATGCATTAATATGATACATTAAGAACTATATATTATTTTTCTGTGCGATGACAGCTCAACAAAGAAACATTTCTAATGATACAAATCAAAAACTTAAACTTATAAACAAACAAACATATTTCTTTAGATTTTTGATAAGTAAGGAGACATACGGGACTTTTTTTTAATGCCAGATTGTTTGAATATCGTGCAGATTCGGCGAGGTATTCTACGCACATTTCATGCATATCTAATATCTATGTATATCTAAACGTCTGCTTGTGAAAAAATAGATTTTTTAAATCCATATATGTACATATAACAATGGTTACACCACTCTGTATGTAGCACATGATATTTTATTTCAAATATATATACTCAATACATATTCAATAAAATAAAACAAAAAACACTTAATCGAATTAGTGTTAGGTGTCGGTTTGTGTGTGATGTTTTACTGGTTTTGGATGTTCTTAGGATTAGGACTCCCAATGGTTAGTTTATTTTATTCTGATTCGATATTAAAATTTATAAATTATCATATGGATAGGTGTGAATAATGTTATTATGATATAATTACCGGTATCTGGGGATTCTAGGTTTAGAACTTAGAAATACATATCTCCCACCCTAGAAGAGTTAATTAGCTAAAATATGTGGTAATTCCAGAATCGTGGGCTCATTCTCAGATTTTGTTTAATACCTACTTTTAGACATATTTGGCGGAATTAATTTGAATTTAAAAGCCCCGTCCTTAATTTTTTTATAAATCTATTGTTAAAAGTTGGTAAATATAATTTAATATTTCTATATCAGCACCGGTATTGTTGTAAGTAAGTAAGCCTTCTAACTATATGCGTAATGAAATATATAATATAGTGATAATTTATTAATATTAGAATGCTAAATATTTATTGTCTACATAAATATTGAGTTATGTCGGCGCTAGAATGATGATATAGCTTAAATAATATATCAAACCCTTCCATAACAGAGTCAGCTTTATAAAACAAACTATTTATTACTAAATAACATTCGTCAATTTGTTCCATACATGGTCCCACAACAACCATGTATGGTTGAATAGGATGTGAAGCACGTTCTCGCGTTGAAGCTACGGAGTTCTCAATTTCTCTAGGTATCTGGAAAGAAACTGTCATTATGAAATCTGACTATGGGATGAGAACGTTCATGGAAGAACAATAAGCGCAAATGCGTTACAAATAATAGCTTTACGTGATGTATTATAGAATTTTCGCATTGTTTTATCGTAGGTTTCCAGCATTCAGTTTTTCTTTTTATAACACCTCGTGGTAGGCACAGTGCTGGTAATGCAGTTATTTGAAGAGCAACATCGCTATCTGCAATTAGAAATTAATTAGTATATAATTTTCTCCGTGCATGTATATGTGAATGTGCATTGGGTGTTTAATATGTAATACATCTACGGAACAAAATTGGAAATTATAATGACAATTAAGTGTACATCCAAAATCTTGTCCATATGTACATAGAAGAAAAATATCGTTCATATTTTCCTTGTTGACTTGAAGGTTGTCAAGGTAAATGTCAAAAATCACTGAGATAAATAACTTGATAGATTCCATAGCAACCCCGATCCAAAGACTTTTTGATCATAGTGTACTGCTATATGTACAAAATATATAGAAATAGAATGCTTGCTCTTTTGATGGATTAGCGTGTTGAAGAATTCTTGGGGAATCATATCCCATTCCTCCCTGAGAGCAATTTGTAGTTCTGGGTGGCACATTTCCTGCATCAACACTTCATTTGAAAGCATCCTAAGTTCCATTAAGTTACCATCTGGGGAATTGCCTGGCCACTCCATTCGCTCTTTACCAACTTAAGGAAACCAGTTGTTTACGATGTTTGTTTAATGGGTCATTATGGTCCATAAAAATGATTTCTTCTCCCACTGCTGTTGCACACGGACAAACAATGGGTCGCAGAATCTTATCCCGATATTTTTGGGAAGTGGTCTCAATTTTCTATTAAATAAAGATCGGTGTGTAATCCAGGGAAACAGTTTAAAACGATGTAAAAGGCTAAAGAAAATACGTTGAATACGAGTACCTAATTGCTACAGACCCATTCCTGTCCAATCGGTAATAGTTATTACTTCAGGATCACCATACAAATTTCTGTAAATTAATGCATCAAGGTCTAATATTTGAGAAAGTACTAGGGCTACAGAAACCCACGCTCTTTCGTTGTTCAACTGCCTTGCGTGTAAAGCAAGCAAAGTTATGATCAGATTTAACATGGCCCCAGAACTCGCGCGGTTTTTACCAGAACACTTACGGACTGGTTCGCCATCTACATTAACATTAGCTTGACAAGATTCGTCCTGCTGAGATTTGATGGAACGAAAAGAGTTCAGATACTTTTTTAAACATTGATTACTAGCCCGGACATGCATATCGCTACAATTTCATAAATAATTAGTTCCACAACATAGCTTCCTTCCCAAGTAGCGCGTAAGTTTTGTAGCAAAGGATCTTTCTCAAAAAACGTATGTGCCATATGTATTAGATCTGTTACCGTTGAATGATGAAGTTTCGGAAAGCGGACGATGGAGATTTTGTTTTGCTGGAAACGTTTCTAGAAAATCATTTTTAAACGTTTCCTAGTTTCTGAATTCAAGCAGCCAAGGATCGAACCTAGTTTTTGATACATGCAACAAATAACGTACTTTGAAAGCTGACAATGGTGCGACCGCTCGACAGTACGTACCTCGCTTGAACAGCAGATTCATTTTCTTGCTTTGGACGTGTAAGCATAAGCTGTTGATCTTTTAACCGTGATTTTAACTTATTTAACTTTCCGGATTGATTAATCCTGATGACATCTGGCTTTAGGTTGAGTACAGCCACCTTAGTTCATCCTCCTAAACATAGGTGGTACTATTTGGCCCATTTTAAACCAATCGTAACAGTACTTTATTTTCGGGCTGCATAACGATAAATAAACAAAAATATTTACTCCCTTATAATTATTTATGATGGTTTCAATTAAAACCAACTTACATATACACAATATATGTTAGAAAACTTATCCTTCTCTGAAAACTGTCTTCCTAATATGGTATATTATCAAAGCTTCAATATAACTAATTAATTTTCATTAAAATTACATATACAACAACAGAAAACTTACATCGGTCGTCGAAAACGGTCGTGATACGTGTATGGACTTGTTGCAGCGCGCGCCTTTTCAAAACCTGTTTTTAACATGTTTGCGGGCCACGTAATCTGGCTGTTTTCAAAATTGATTCGGGCCGCAGGAAAATGCTCAGTGGGCCGCATGTTTAACATGGCTGCACTAGATGAAGAAGAAATTTTCCGGGACCGATTTCATCTTAATACTTTAGATGATTTAACACAAAAGGACACATTACTGAATGTCCCGCCATGTTAATGTTCTATACATCATCCACATTACTTAATGTCTGTACAGATAGATTGTAATGAAAATGAGGGAAAAAATTTAAAAAAACAAAAGAAATATGTTGTAGTTACAATAAAATACTACTACCTAGTACTCAAAATTAAAATTTAACTTTATCTATGGAAACATTCCTATAAAATTAATTTAAAAATAGGGTTGAATATAATGACTATTATTGTATACCGTTTAAAATAAATAAATAATTTATTATAAACTGTGTAGCAGTCGAATTGGGTAATGCAAATCATTTGCTATGTACCCCGAAGGAAATATCGTCCGCCTATTATTCACTTTAAATGCGTATCGGAGATGTGTAATGAAAGATTACCGCACGCCTCACATACAACGATTATGTAACATCTTCAGCCGATCCTAATACGGAATACTATTTATTACGTACCGAGAGCGAAGCCGCAGTGGTAAGCGGCGCCTAGCAGTGGATGTATCCGATCCCCGCACGGGACGGTGAATGATGTGGTGGGGGTACGCGACTAGTGTCCCGCGAGCGCGGCCGTCTCAGATCGACGCACCGACAACCAGTACGGGACAATCCGGCATCTAGACGCGATCAAAACGTTCAGGCGCCCGCAGATGCGTGCGTGCTTTCCTCACGTTTCGACTGCCACCGTACATAGTACATATATAAACAAGCGATTGCGACAGGGCGAAAAAAAATCGCCCGACCCGCCGGCACGAGTAAAACAATAAAAGAGACTATTGTAATCTGTCACAGACAAAATACATATTTTTATTTTGATTTGACGTGGACACTAAAAAATATTTGTTGTTATTAATGCGTAGTGTTTTACAGACGTGAATGAATACGATTTAATGTGGCGCGAAAATATGTAGCTGCATGCAATACTTTATTTTTTCTACTAATTGCAGGACAACGTTAAACTGTAATTTAAAGAAATATATATATATAAAACTGTATTGTTTCCGCGTATTTCATTTAAGTTTTTTCTGTCCCGTGACGGTATTTCTTTTCTGTTAACGCGACGTTTTTTATCTATCCAGTGTTTCGAACGAAATATATCTGTGTAGTTTGCGAAAAATAAACAGCATCAAAATATCAACAGGTGTTCGCGGACATTGTAGATAATAATAGGATTTCTCTTGTTGACTTCGAGTTGTTTTGATTTGTCGTCGGTGTTCAAAGTGAAAAATGGCAACCGCAATGCTAACGGAAAGGGGAATGCGCAGAAAGTTAGCTAACCAAACAGAGCAAGGGACTCAGAAGGTGGCGGCAAAAAAGCCCGCTAAGCGCAAAAGTACTCCGAAACAGTCCCGCTCCGAGCAGAATAATAACGTGAAGAGACAGCGTATCTCGGCCGATTGCAAGGAGGACATGCTGGCCACTTACCAACCCTGGGTCATACAGACATACGGTGACCTGGCCAAGACTAAGACGATCACGATCAAAAAATACGCCAGGATATTGCGGACTCTGCGCGGGGAGGAGGTGGTCAGTGCGGATAATAGCAAGTTCAGATTTTGGGTGAAAGCCAAGGGTTTCCATGTGGGAAAACCGCCCGGGTACGATCCGAAACCGGCGGACGGTATCGTGGGACGATACAGTGTTTGTGACTCTGACGAAGGGATCCCACCTGTCAGTGAAAAACTTGCGGGTTCCGCCAAGGATCCGCCTCTATACGTACCCAACGCTCCCTTCAAGGTATGTGGTCCAAATGTTAGTAGATACGGCGTACGGCAACGGTCTTTATAGCGGAATTTAATGTTTGCCACGCAGTTATGTGTTGCCATAATTTGTTTTATTACTAATCCAAAAACGCGCAACACCAGACGTGACAAATACTTGCGTATACTCTGTCTAATGGATGTCTGACACACGTCATCGTTTAAAATCTGTTTGTTTCATTACCCAATTGTACTTTGTTTAAGAGTCTTGTGTCTTTGTTCGAGAGACATGTCCGCATTTATTTAAGTTTTTGCTGGTTTTGCAGGCTTTCTCCTTTATCATAGAGATCCATTCCAAAGCCTTTTTGGGAAGTGTCTCATCATCCAAACGTTTGACATGTCCATAGCTATTAGTCGTTGTTTTCTTACAAAATTGTTCGCTTCTCATGTTGTCTTCTAACATCTTCATTTCCTATATGTTCTTTTTTCGATTTTTACAAAAGGTCGATTTCCGTTGCTAATAATGTTTTTATAAATTTTAGTCAATTGCCAAACTTGCTCATTACATATGTAACTCGTTGAAAAATACATAGTGCGCTGTAAATTCTTTTTTTTAAATTTCAGCTCGTAAATTTTGTGCCACAGCACTGAGTTTAAAATACGTGTTATTTATTATCTCTTCGTTATCCTATTCTTAACAGTTTCATCATTTCTTCTTGTTTTTGTTATTTTTGTTCCCAAGTACGTTCTTCACACCTTTAATTTTTTTTTACCTCGAAGTCCAGATCTCCAACTTCTCGATTTCCTAAATATAGGTATTGGGTTTCTTCCATATTCACTTGTAAGCCCCGTTTTTTGTATTATTTACAAATTATTATTATTATTATAATCCAGCCTCATCTACCATTGACGGTGCTGAGGTGTATTATTTATTTATTGAGATAAATTAATACATACAGGTCAAAATAAAAGCTAATTACCATGTATCAATTTTTGAAAATGTAAGAGGCATCCAAAAGAAGAAACAAAATATAGATACAATAACGGGTAAATAATAGCATTAATTGAGCAGTACGACCACCAATAGCAGTGACAGTAACGACAACAGTAGCAATAACAGTGGCAGTGACAATAATGATAGCAACAATTGTGATTAAGTAACAAATTTTAATAGCAGTATATGAGAAATATTGGTATTGTAGTATTGTGTTTACTTAAACTGTTAGTTGATGACGTGTGTAAAAAGATCCATTAAATTAAAACATAGATGAAATTGTATAAACTACTATTATTCTTTGAAACATTGGGATTGATCATTGGATGAGTTTTAAATATCAAAAGAAACTATGTATGTCCGAAATGTTAGAATCAGGAGCGATCTATTATGTTTCACAAATTTTGTTTAACACTTCGTTTTTTGTTTGTTCAATCCTATTGGAGATGCTGTATAAAAATAATTTTTAATAAAATAAACAATAACAATAAAACGTGTATGTATTACGAAATGCAAGAATAATGTATACAATCTTTATGATAATAGATAATTATCAAGGATATCTTTTTATGCAATTGGTTTCTTATTGGAGCCTTAAATTTTATGATTTCTGCGTCATACTTATGTATATACGTCTACAATGAACAATATGTTTAGTTTTTTTGAGTGTATTATACACATTTATGTGTGTCTATGAACATACCAAATAAAGAAATAAATACTCCCTAAATTTAATTTATTTATTTAGCGTATGGTATACATAGATCGGTAATACAAGTAGCTGAATAGCAAATCAGATCTGGATTATTTCAACGAAATTTGTTCGATGCTCCTGACAAGGGCCATTGTTTGAAGATTTTGAATAATTGTATAATTTGGGACAACAATTTGAATGATTTCAAATATCCGCTAACGTCAAATTTGACTGTTATATTATTCTATTATACAGAGAGAGCAACAAATCCCGAGAACCACCTGATTGAAAATGTCGCCAAGTTAAATTATATCACTTGGTCACACTGCTTGTGTAAGCTGATATGCATCGTAATGGTATTATTATTGTCCACCAGTACTGCAAACTAACAAAATCAACCTTAAAACGATCTATGTTTTTTCGTTTTTGTATCTGACAACGTAATTAACAATTTGTCTCCCAAATCCTGACTATCTTCTAGTTTTATCTTCAACAGTTCGTCGCATCTGCATGCTCCTGCCAGTATCAATGTCACCTAAAACAATATTGTGGACTTAATTTTTTTTATAAATCAAGCATTTACTATAAATCTTACCTTTGTACACAAATTCTTGTCAGGGCCATCTTGGAGAAATTTTTCAATGTTATTTTGTTGTAAAACCCTAGTTTTTTTTTGCTTTATATCCGCTTGATTGGCACTTTAAGAAAACAACAAGCTTTTGATATTTAGACACATCGATGCTGTTATTGATGTTCAAAGTAGTCTTCAACATTGAGTAAATGCTCCATAAAGACGAGGATTTCATTTTCTTCGATAATTCTACAAAATACACCAGTAAAACTTCCTTCTTAATATAGCTTGACTTTTTTCTTATTACAAAAATGCAGGAAATTTCTGTATCCTTGTTTATAAACTTTGCGAGATGTAATCAGATAGATCAGGCAGTACATTCAATTCCACAATTTTTGCAGGTTCTCTAATTTCATCCGGTAAATCTTCAGCATTATTACCACTCATTTTTTAAGTTTGTATTAGTTATTTATCACTTCTTATTCGTTAAACACCAGAGACACCAGCATTACAAAAAATTGTTAGAAATAGACGAAAAATAATAAATAAGCTTGCTTCTATAGCAAGGACTATGTATAAGCCACTTTAATGTGATCGTATTTCCAGGATATTTTGCGGATTCTCTCTTAAAAAACGTGAAACTTAAATGATCGGCGAAAAAATCATATGTTCAATTGGGCATCAAAGCTGATTTCATCTCTTGGCTGGGTTCAAACCCACGACTACGTCTGAGCTTTGTGAACTACCCGCCCCGGCATTAGATCAGTTATTTTGTGGCCGTATTAAACAAATAGCTATTGCGTTAGCATTCTAATGCTTATTTAATCTCTTATTTTTTGTTTATAACTAAACAGTACATTTTTTATTCTAATATAATTTTTCCATATACATACTAGCCAACACCAACGTATGAAAGTTACCAACATCCATTTCCCGTTTCTTTACCGATGCGAACCACCTACTGTGACGGGAATTGACGTGGTAATCTTGTGCCGTGTCCTTAAAATAACACCGGTATCTGTAATTTACCATCAGCGTCTTCGGGACTGACGGCGAGGTGTAGCGGACTTTTGCGCGCGAATGTTTCATTTTCTCGGTGTCCGTGAGTGTTAATTTTAGAGCTCATTTCGAAGTTGTCTTAAGCAGATTGCCTTTCACGGACAATCTGATTTTATAATTCGTCCTAATTTGCGATCATCAGTGTCTGGTTGGTAATCCCCATTCACGGTAGCGAGGACAGGCGGAGAGAGCATAATAGAGAGTGGGAGAGATGGAAACTGAGAAGGGGAGGGGATGGATTTAACTAAAGAAATGCGGAATTGAAAGGGAATAGAATCCTGGTTGGATTTTTAGCGCGGGCACAATTAATATAGTCTTGGAATAATTAAGTATCTACCGATTGATTTTTTTTGTGAAAGGATTCTACCTAAACTATTATAAAATTGTTTATGGAGGAAGATATAGTTTAATCTTTCTTTTTGTCGTTCTAATTATTCAAAGCTTATAAGCACGCGGAGTAGTTTGAAAGAAATGTCATTTATTATAATTGCTGCAGATTAATAGTATATGTAGAGAAAAAACCAAATGAATTGATTTAATTTTATTAGATATAGAAAAGTATTAATGAAGGAAAAAGTTTGCGTTGTTTATATACGCTGCTCGAAACAATTAACATAGTAGTGTCAGTTAATATGACACAGAATATTTCTATAAACTAGTGTCAAGCTTTTTAAACATAAAATAGGATACATATTTTTTAACATGTTGATGCATGTTGTGAAGCAATAGTCGCTGGAGTGTATAAGAGCTCCGTTCACACCACGATCTGTCAGAAATAACAGCTTGGAAGACGATGGGTTAATTGAAAAGTGGAAGAACACAATAAAGTGTTGCTGAAGACCATGGGGTGACCCAAAGCGTAATTTCTACCCTTTGGAATCGCTCGAAAAGTTCGATGAAAGTAAGAGCAGGGTAGACCAACACTAAGAGGCGATTTAAACCTGTCGCAACTGGTACATAGAAACCGCACTCTTAAAGCATAAAGGACCCAGTAGAATGTGAGCTAATGAGTATACGGATTGGAGTCATAGTAAATGGGCTTGAGTATTGTTCAGTGACGATTCCAGATTTACGTTGCAGCCAGATAATAGACGTATTCTGATTTGGCGTGAACCCGGCACACAAATAACCCAAGAATTTGGTTGGTTGGTAGTGTTCCTAAACAAGACAGGATACGAAAGGTTCGATCCGTGGTTGATTATTTGACTACCAGATTTCTTCAATTGTACATTCCGGAAGAAAATGTATCCCTAATGAAATTCAGAGGGCGACTGAATTACTTGCAATTTATTGCATCAAAACGAGCAAGATTTGGGATTAAATTTTACAAATTGTGTGAATCCAATTCTGGGTACCGTTCCTGATTTAAAATTTACACAGGTCAAGATTAAATTCCAGGAAGTGATACACCTGTATTGCAAAGTGTAGTCATGGAACTAGCCGAACCCATTCTAGGGAAAGGATATGTTTTGTTTTTAAACAATTGGTATCATCAAGCTTATTCCGAATTCTGAATGAAAGTGATACAAATGCTGTTGGAACGGTCAGAAAAAATCGACAAAATATGCCAAAAAAGCTGGCATCGTTTAAGTTAAAAAAGGGAGAAGTAAAAACATTATCTTCTAGAGGTATCCTGTTGCTACGCTGGCTTGATAAGAAGGATGTATATATAATAAGCACCAACCATTCAAGAGCAGAAATTGTTGACACAGAAAAAATAAGAAGAAAAAAGGTAGGCGAGGAAGAAAATGTTTTAAAAATCAGCTGTGTAGTGGAGTATAATCGTGGAATGGGAGGTGTCGATAAACAAGACCAATTTTTTTATGTTTCCCACTTATGCGAAAGAGTGTCAAAGGATATAAAAAAAATGTTCTTTTATCTGTTTGACACAGCTATTTATAATGCTTATGTCCTGTATTCTAAGTTGCCGAATTGAACAAAGCAATCGATTGTAAATTTTCGATTAAATATCGCAGAAGATATGCTACACAATTTGTCTCTTCTTAATTATACGATACGCGGTAGACCGTCGCAAACTGAACGCCTAACTCGGCTACAGGCAAAACATTGGGCACATTTTTCTGAACATAACCTCCGACTAATAAAAAGGAACATCATGCAAAGGGATGGTGCCATGTGTGCACAAAAAATAATATAACAAGCGAAACAACTTGGCAGTGTAAAAAATGTCTAGTTCCTCTCCATATTCCAAAATTTTTTGAAATGTATCATACCTTACAAAATTATTAATTTATTATTTTACATACATTAACCTGATTAAATAATATATAAATGTAAATTTAGAAATAAAATGTTCTGTTTCTAAGCTTGCATATAACTGTTCAGTTGAGCCAGATTAAATAGTATCCTTCGGACGCATCAAATTCTATTTTATTTGTACGTCAAGGGGTTAATCTTCATTTTTTTTTGTAAGAATTAAAGATGTAAAATTGAATAATTCGCTATTTTCCCTATATTAAAAATGCAACATTTTAGTTTCTCCCAACGATATTGTTAGTTTGTACTTTATTAGTTTCATAATAAAATAACACGTTAGATACATATAAGATTAATTGACTATGCCAGATACTCGTGGCATAATGACTGTACTGTCAGTGCTACAGGTGTGCCAACTCTAAATTAAACGAATACCTAAAAAACTTGTCAAAAAAAGTTGAAACACAATAATACTTGCTCACAAATATTGAAAATAAAAAAAAATCAATTTTGTTATCATTTTTATGTGTAGGGTGTGTTAAATATACTTTGTACTTTTAAAATTTATCTTAACTTAATTTTCCCATCGATTTTTTCAAGGAAATTCAAAAATTTTATGTTACTTGCATGCATACGTACACTAGGAGAAAGAACTATCCCGGCAGTCGAGCGAGAGAAAAGATACACGCCATACGGCAAGCTGCTTTAAATTCCAAAAAGTATATTATCACTTGTTCGTCGGCGTGCCGACCGAAGATTGTATGGAAATAAAAACAAATAATAAAAGCTTCAAAGGGTTAACACATTTAATAATAATATACACCATAATATATTTTGCCTAAGTCAGATCAGTGACTTGTGGAACCCAAAGATTTATAATTTTATAAATTGTATCTGACAGATAGTCTGATATTCATTTGAAAACTATGTTTTGCGAAGCATTTTTATTAAGAAATATTTATACTCTTAATAATACCTATCTACATAAATTCTGTATTATGCAGAATACGTTATCCAGTTATCTATTGTATATCAGTCATATTACAAAATTAAATGAGAGATAAGGTTTGCACTTTAAGAAGCCAGATTTCTTCAGTATTTTTTTTTAGTGCTAATGAGTATACAAAAATCTAAGATGTTTTGTGATTACGAATTATGCCCTTTACTTATTGGAGTCTATAACTTTGGTCTCCATCATCCATAAGTCGGAGTTTCTGGTAAACACTTCTTTATAATTATCTCATTTGGATCATTAATCAAAAATCAAGGCCAAGGATCTTTGGAATCAAGTGTGAAACTTCCGGATCTCGGTCATGCCACACAACAAATTGTGGCCAAAGTGGATTTATGAATAAGAAAATGTTAAAATCGGACTACTTCCGGAGAATAATGTAATTATATTAAAAAAAACTGTAAAAGGCAGGTTTATGGGGAAGAGAAGAAATATGATTTAAATAAAAATGACATTTCTTGGCGCTGATTGCAAACCACTGCTAAGAGATCCAAATAATTATAAATACGTGCTAACTAAGAAGTATAATTTTAAGACGGAGGAGATCAAAACTAAAAAATCAAAACTAAATTTGTCTATTCTCACCAGCTTTTTCTTATATAAAATGCTAAAGAAGTCTTTCACTAAAGTGTAAACTATCTGATTTTTTATTTTGCAATATATAATATATAGTAAATGCTTGGTATTTCTATTTTCTCCAACAAACATAATAACATATCTTACATAATACAGAACAAGTAGGTATTATTTAAGAAGTATAAAAGATAGTATCAATAAAACAATGAAGCTATGTTTTAATTAAAATGCATTTATCAAAATATAAAATTTGGAAAGGGGTATCAAACTATATGTTAAATATAATTTATAAATCTTTCCGTTCAATAAAACTTACAGGAAAAATATATCATGGTGTGTTTGAAATATGTTACTCCTTGGAATTTTTATTTATTTTTATACTTGTTTTTATCTGGAATATTCAGAGTGCTGCGGAACAAATCCAAATGCTAGTTGTTGTTATTTAAAGTAGATATGCGATGCAGTCCTAACTAGCGGCAGCCGCCCGACTGTAGCGGGGTGTGTGTGCGTGTATCTTTCCTCTAGCTCGGATAATTCTTTTTCCTAGTGTACCACATGCATACTAAAATGTAAAGATTCAATTTAATCATAGATTCTTTGAGAGCGCAAAAATTTTAAACCTTAACGCACTCTAATTTTAACGTCTGCGACGCAAAATCTAATCAGCGAACGCTAATCCGCCAACTCACGCCCGCCTGCCGCTTCTTCTTCTCTTTAACCAACCCGATACGCCCAATTGCACTGAAATCTGACTATCATAATTAAAATATTCCCCGTCTCTCACTCATTTTCTTCCATCGTCACGTCGGTTTTGGTCCCTTCGGTTTTATCCTTTCGGCTTTTCGTCGTTCGTGTGGTGGTGGCAGTAGCGGTTTCTCTCTTTTACGCCCGCTACACCTGATCGACGGATGAATCGATGCCTAAATCAATTTGAAGTGGAGGATCGCTCCTCGGTCGGTTGGTCGGGTGTGCGACGGGTCGAGGGCGGTGTAGCGCTACGGGTTCGTGAGGTGAACGGGCGAACGGTACCGCGCTGGTACGATGGTCGGGAAAGGAGGACGTTTTGGAATGGTTAAGTGCCAGAAAGCAGCCGTCGCATCGCGGACGCCTGACGGAAGAACTGGCGGTGGAATATAAAGACAGAGAAGGGAAGCCGTAGTAGAGATCAGGACCGTCCTTGGAAAATTTATACTGTTTCAATGACTAAATAAAATATCCATACGGTAACTGATTTTGTTTATAACAGTACATAATTACATTAAAATATTATAAATGTAAAATTGCTTCTATTATTTGAAATTAAATCATTACAATTTATTAGAATTTACAAAGACGACGTGATATTTTGCTGATTAAACAGTTTTTAAATAGACACACTGTATCGCATTACACCCCACGCACATAATACTAATTAATTTGGCCCTCTAGCCGTCCATAACATATTTACAACCGTTTACGTATCCCCGAACACAAAATTCCTTAAAGGACCATCCCAGACGTTCTTAAGGCTGTGCTGTTACTCCAATAAATCCACCAAACTAGAACAGACTTGTCCTTCTTATCGATTAAGAAGTTTTTTGTTATTTTTAGTATACAGGCTGATTCATTTTCGACCCTCACCATGGGGATCTCGCTTATTATTGGAGATAGAGGGTAGGTTTAAATT
>JARFOC010000699.1:39204-52397 GCA_031763485.1 Osmoderma eremita | reverse complement strand
TACTACTTCATCTTGCCAATCGTCCAACTTTAGTCTCGTCTCATTGTACCTAAATATTAGGAACCGGGTGGACGTAACTTGATGATTTAAGACATCACCAGAGAAAATAATCCAAATGATTGCAATCGGTTGAGCTAGCAGGCCAAGCAATGGTTCCACCACGCCCTATCCAACGGTTACGGTACATGTTTTTCAAAAATTCTCGAACGGCTGAACGGAAATGTGCAGATGCACCATTGTGCATGAACCATATTGTCACAAGAACTCCATATGATACTTCATCTAACAAAACAGGTAATTCCTCGTGCAAAAATTGCAAATATATTTGACTATTAAGAATTGAAGGCAGAAAAAGACGTAGCACTCAGGTAATCCCCTACCAATCATTTAGAGAAAACTGTTAGTGATATCGTGCACGTGTGGAACAGTACTATTTTATGAAGCCAATGCAATGGGGTAAGAACCAGCGACAAAATTGTAATGGAGAATTATGATCATTTCCATTTCCAGCTTGTACCGTCGTACAGGATTATAGCTTAAATTTTTCAGTTCATGTTCTAAATGGAATCTTTTCCGGATGTCTTGATTGGAAAAAATGATGGTGGAACACTTAGCCATAAAGTACACCGGAAACCGACACACACAGAGATCATTACCTAAATAAAAACTCAAATCATCATTCAAGACGGACAGTTATCAAAACGTTGGTTGATCGTGCCTAACGCACTTGTAAAGCAACACATCTACAAGATGAACTTGACCATCTAAACCAAACCCTAAAATTCAATGGTTACAACAAATACGAAAGACAGATAGAACAATATATCATAGGAAGGTTGAACGAACATCCACAGAACGCACAACATGGGCAAGTTACTCGAACGGCACCATAGAAAAACTGTGCACAAGCACCACACAAAAATTGGGAGATCGGTTACGTTCCGTTAAAGGCCCTATTAATCCTGTAACCCCTTGTAACAATATTTACTCATTGCAATCAATTTGACCTGCTCTGTTAGATGATAGAAATATTATTCTTAAGGAGTTTGTTACGGTTCACTGAGCGTGACAAAGTACGCTTAATAAACCGATTTGGTAGTTAGTATAGACATAGAGTATAAGCCGGAAAGTAGTGTTATTCAAGTGGTGTTCTGTGTGGTGCATATCTGCCAGAGTGCTATGTCTAACATTATTTTCCTTTGTAGATTCTGTTGAAGATGGCCACAATACGTATCTGGAGTTCTTCACTCATCACTCTCATTTTGAAAACGTCGAAGTTTTGTCCATTGTTTCGTGCTATCACACCCGTTTTTATAGAGAAGCAATTGAAATTTACAAGAACTAACAATTTTAATGTAAAAGAGGGGAACCGCTCGACGAACAAAGTTTGGTGCCCAATTTTGGTTGCTCATGCTGGATGTGGTGTGAACATGGTAGCAGACTCGAATGGAGGATTGGAGGATAAATAGTGTGGCAGTGTAGATTTGGATTTGTCAACTTAGCAACGCGACGACTTTTCTGAGTATTGTTTGACGAGAAGATTTCAAATTGAATACTTTCTTGCCTCTGAAGATGTTTTCCGCACTTGCAAATGAAACGTTTGGAAGAAAGACCAAGGATCTTGAGCCCGGAACAAAAACAGAAATTCATTAAATACCGGTCGTGAAATCCTACATTGCTTAAATTGTTGTTCATTAATAATTTTCCAAACAGTTATATGTAACATATATTACTTCTGCTGTTATCTTTCTCGTACTAGTACCAACATCAGCGTCGACCATATCTAGGACTGATTCCTTCAAATCAACAGCTTACTGCTTACTCGAAACTTCTAACCCGCGATAGAACACTCTGTGTTACAGGAGGATACATTCCTAACACGATTTTCCAGATCCTGCCTATTATTTATTGCTTCAGAATGAATATCGGATCTTGTCCCAAGGGTAAAAGTCGAGAGAATAAATAATAAATAAATAAACTTAAAGTGACTTAAGTGTACTTTTCTCCTTATTTTCTGCATTTTTCCTCATTTTGTACATGTTTTTTGTGTTAAGTCAATAAATACTTTGTTTGGTTGAAACTTATTGCGAAAAAATGAGTTAATTCTAGCAAAATATTCCATTAAAACACACAATTATTAATAACAGAAAAACAAAAAGAAATAGCTATAGGGAAACCTAATACTAATCGCTGCAGAATTTGATTCTGTGTATCATGATGTAAAAATATACACAGTGTTCCATTTAAGAAAATCCAGTTTTGGACAGTTAAATATACTTAGATTCGACACCATATAGCGAGCACGCTATCAAATTTCCAAGGATATTTAGGCTATGACTTGGAAGGCTAAGGGTTATACCTTCAAATTATAAGCAACTTGAATCTTCAAATTTAAGAGTGTCGTTAAAACATTTTTTTATGAAAGGCTATCGCAACGATTTTGTACACAAATTTGAATATATCCTACAATCGGTTACATTTAGGTATAGGGAAACCTTAATATTTTGTCTTTAGAATAATGTTTAAAATCCGAATTTGCTATAAAAATTATAACATTCCATTTAAAATAAGAAAGTTAATGACGACTTCCGGTCAAGCGGAAGTGATGCAAAAGTAATAATAATACACTTTGAAAGATCACTTTGGCCAAGGGCCGTCTACTTATTTTTAGAATTCTTGTGTATTTTTGTAAATAAAGCTTTTGGTTTTTTTTCTTGGTTTTTACTGCAAACGTTGTTTTCATTATAAAAAAAGCAATTAATAAATATAAAAAGAATTCTTCAAGTGTAAAAGGGGTAAATACCATCTGACATAATTATGCGAGTACCTACTGCAAGTAGCATAAAAAAATCCACTTCAAAGTAAGATGATAAATGTTTTAGTGTTACCACAGAACTATTAGACTCTTCTAAGATAATCTAAGGGCAAACAAACATATTTTTGTAAAATCAGGGGAAAATATAGGAAATAATATATTAGAGTGTCCAATTACGTTTACATTGGTAGTACTTTACACTCTCATCACCCTGAAATAAATCATCTACTGTGTGACCTTACATAAAAAAATATATATATAGGTATACACTGTGTTGCATATTCGCAACATTGGCGATTAATGGGTTAATATCATTAATAAACACACTTTATTGAATTAGAGCATCACCTCATAATAGGTCGATTAATTCGGGGAACGTGTTTCTGGAATGTGGGAATTCCCATCGTCAACCGCTTGACCCAATTCGGTCATGCGATCATATACGATGTTTATTCTCTCACAGTGATTCACCTATACGCATACAAAATTATTCACGCTCACCTTTTCCAAACAGATCCGTTTCAACGTAACAGGGCATATAAAAATAAAGCCGATTATAGTTATACACGGTAGTATTGATCGAAAGGTGGTTGTTATGTGATCGGTGTTCATATGAGGAGGGTACGGGAACTCTTGGAGCTCTAAATTTGTGTCAAAACTCTTATTCGACGCCAATTCAATGAATGAAATTTCCAAAGCAACTTGCACTGCTCCAAATGTCTTATCCATATACAGTTCACTACCTACGGTTACAATCAGCATATCCATTTCAATTGGAGTTAACAGGAAAACTTACCCATTCCCGGAGTGTACACAAATGTATCTGAAAATAACTTGTTCGTGTCCCACATGACCCTATAGTCGTGGATCATAATCTCGTAATTCAGGTGTTTCGGTATCTTATGTCCCACATCCCCAAATAATAAAGCAACTGTAGTTCCTGCTTTTTCATAGTTGTTGTAATACTCGATTAAATGCTGTTTGCTCTCAAACCGTTTAATGTCTGTGAAATTGCAATTAAGTCATCGATTAGTTTGTTATAATAGAAAGAGATACTGTTACTTACCCTCATTGTACAAACTAAGCTTAAGTTGCACCTCTCTGACTAGATCTTCTGTAAATTTTGTATCAGGTGCATACAAAATTTTGGTAGATCCGACATTTAGTCTTGTTAATATTTCATCTTTCGATACAGGGCCAATATAGTTCGATTCATTGATGTACACTTTTCCTAAATCTCTAAACTGCGATTCGGCGCTTATAGTAAGTAAGAAAGCTACTATTGGGATTAGTAACTCGCATAGTGTTAAGATACAGGAGCTGAGTGTATTAAAACGTACAATTGAATGCTTCCATAAAATTACCTTCAACATCTTCTGGCCTTATTGTATTCTATGGTATTGATTTGTAGTAGATTAGGTTGGATTGGATTGGTTTGGATTATATTTTAATTGTTAACTTCATATTCTGAAACAAAATTTGAGGCAATTAGACGATATTTTGATATGAAAAACTTCGGGCTTTTTTGTTTTTTATGTAACTGAGATAGGTAACACTGGGATTATTAACTCTAATAATGTTAAGAAACAGGAGCTGATTTTATTACAGTGAAAGGTTAAATACTTCCGTAGAACTACTTTCAACATTCTAGGGTATTTTAATGTTTAACGTTTGAAACAGAATTAGTCGAAATTTTTATTTAAATCCTCTTCTTCATGATGGCAATGGCGGTTTAAAGCAGTCTGGCATTGGAATGTCAGTTCTTTTTTATATACAACTGTTGGCGCGTATTGCGGTACATCGAAAACTAGTCTTTTCAGTCGAAGCGGTACTATGTCCTGTGACTAGTAAAACCATTCCTAAATATTTTGAGCTCGCATCTACTGAAACAGTCACGTCTTCATTCGCATTATAGCACTTCAATACTGGTGGTGACGTGAAAGCTCCTTTTAATCTACCAAAGACATCTCTTGTTGATCTCTTGTCCATGTCCATTTTACTTCTCTTTTCAGCATCGTTCTGTTATTTGTGTCAAATTGGGTAAGAATTTATTTAGAAAATTTACCATACCAATGCTCCTTGTAATTGTTTTTGCAATTAACTTTTTTATTGCTTCTACCTTATAATTATTTCGTTATATTATGTTTTAAATAAATAAAAGTACTAAACCTTGGATATTGTTATTTATTGTATAATAAACATGCTTTTGGTTTAGACCTTATACTAGTTCAACCACAAAAAAGGTTCACCGCAAAAAGTAATGTAAATTATGTTTCAAGACAATTTAATAAGACTGCAGTATTATTTTATTCCAAATACTTGAAACATCAAACAAATTTCTTCCTACTCAAATACGTCAAATACTAGATGCTTTTTTGTACATTTATAAATACACCTAAGGCATTTTTAAAATACACACAGACACCGCACATTCGTGTTTACACATTGCGAGGGAGCCAATGAATGCAATAAGCTGTCTACTACCCATGCTGTAGACTCTAGGTTGTGCGTTAGGTCGTACAATTAGAAAGTGTCGCTAGTGTACCTACACACATAAATTTAAAAATAAATTGTCCCCATATGTATGTATGTAAACTAAGATATTTCTCTGGCAGAATTATAGGGTTCTATGTTCTGTGAAATATATAAAACTAACTGAACAGCAGCGGCCGATGATGACGTGTTCGGCGTGCAGTTGCTAATATCGACGACCTGCACGGCATCACCGGGGCGTTGGAAAATAGAAAACATGGAATGAGAGTTATATAGACTATAGACAGTACACAGCGGTCGAAATTGTGGGTTAAACATTCTTCTTCTCGGTAGTAAGGGTAGTACCAAATTTTCGAAAGTGTTTGGGTACAATCGGAGTACACGCACATTACCACGGGTATGCAACGGTATAGGCGACCATGGCAACAAGTACCCAACAAGTAATTATAGAGGCCGGTTAGAGCCAGCCACCAACCATTGATATACGAAAAATTAAACTCGGAAGTATTTGAATTTATGTTGCCATATATACTTATAGGCACGCCGCGCCGTGTGCTACCCACCGCATAGAGCGATCTAAAGCCAACATCAGCTCGGCCCGTGACTTTACAGTGTGGCAAAAGAAGTAATAGAACGCACGGCGAACATATATGTCCGTAATAAGAAGTAAAGAATTACAACCCTTGCAGTCAAATTGTAAACGCGAAATTTCTTTAACGTTGTTTTTAGATGGCAACCATTTCCAAGTGTATACTGATTACTAAATGCCAGTTGTAGATTGAAATTTCTATATACAGTTACTCAATCTCGTATTCGTGCAGCCTTAATATGCACAGAAACAACAAAAACACAATGGTTTTCATGAAACTGATATTAATAATTAATCGTGTCTATAATGTGATGTTATTATAAAATAATTAAAATCAAAAGAAAAAATAAAAAACTAACAAATTCAAAGTCAAATTCGTATTCGTACAATCTAATATTTAAAATTTTCGAATAAATGCATTAATTTATTAACTGATTAATAGCGCGTATGATTTCCTTTATTTTTAATATATTCCTTTAATCCTTTCATTATATAGCAACCATATAATCTTGTTACTTCGCCTTTGGCATCATTGTCTTGGTAAAGGATAAATCTATCCATTATCGCAAACGTTTTGTACTTCCTTTTAAATCCCGTTTGAAGATTTTGATATTAATATAATAAATTGTATACTATAATAAACTGGATTGCCACATTTGTTTAAGAGCTATCCACATTACAATCAATTTTAATAAATTAAAAAAATTATAGTAAACTAAAACAATGCTTGATTCAACCGCCTAAGGATGTTATCCATATTTGCAAGATAGCTGAATCTGAAATTCAAATTTTTGAATAAACAATATCCGTGAAAAAAATTAAATTAATAATTAAATTAGCAATAAAAATAATGAATAATGTAAGGGACTCCGTGTTTATTTATCAATGGTTTATTGCTTGCAAAGACTTTATGTTGGCTTACGTTAGTAACAAGTGAGGGCGTGTCTATAAGTATATATGGTCTAAGAATCTTACCGTCGTCCTTTGTGCTCTTCTAAACGTAAGTAATAAATTATGATTTTTAAACAAACCTCTTAGATGTAATTTGCGTATTTAATAGACATGCCCAAGATTTACCTGTCTTATAAATTTCTTGGTTGTTTAAGCGTTTATAGGCGTAAAGAATCAATTCGCCTTCATAGGTTCACAAAAATCCAGCAACATTGAAAATTTGAAAAGAAGTGTATCACCTCCATGATTCCGATAATCTACAATTTCTTCGAATATAAACAGTTTTCTAGCTGCGATTATAATTATCATTATCTAAATAAGTAAACAATGTTGATACAGTATCTTATTACGTTAGTAATAGGGAATATGATTATCGTGTGATGGGAGTATTAGTAGAATATTTTGTTATCTAAGAAATAGCAGTACTTTTTTGCAAATTATAAATTTTATTTTACCAAACTTAATCTTTAACATTATTTGTATTCCTTCATTAAACCGCCCCAGAATCATGCAAAGCAAACATTTCTTTACGATTCCTTTCTATTGCTTTTTAAACCAGAATATATGAACCATTTATAACCCTATTGACAAAATACCAAATTTAAACCCTACTCCGAATACCACTATTCTTCGTTCGTAAATCTAGAGGAAGAGCGCATCGCGTGACCTTACACTCTCTTTAACCGTACTCTCACAACACCCATTATTTTCGAACGCACCCTTGCTGTTAACTGAGTTATGCGATCTGTTTTCGTATGAAAAATTTTATACTTACATACTTGCATTATAATAAGTACCTATATAAAGGCAGTAAGGACAATTTAGTCTCTTAAGTTGGCGCCTACAACACTCATATCACTAGCATAAGCACTACTAAACTTATTGAATCTTACTGGCTTACTTATCTCTGGTTATCTATTTGACTGAGTTTGAGTGACTCATACTTTGCTATCGGTGGGGCATTATATACATAAATTATTCCTTAAGATAATTATCTGCAATTAATTTTTTTACAACGTGATACAGCGCCGCTATCTACTTTTCATCCGAACTACTTGGAGGGGCGGAAATGTAAACCGCTTTTATTTTCAATTTACCTAAAATGAACCCATTTATATTTTGCAACTTATAGAACACATAAAAAGTGGCAAAATCGAACTTTAAACAGTGACTCCCTTACTATCCCGATTTTTTATAGGTGTTCTATAGAAAGCTGCAAAATATTAATAACATTTTATCCATATACTTTTGTAAGGCAACTTTATAAAGTATTAAACAATACATATATATTCTTTCGTGCTTATACTAAAATGAAACGGCTCGAAAACTTTGCAAACTAAAAATGATTTATTCATGATCTACATTTACCGTTTCGTACATAATACATACGATGCTTAATTGGGAAGACCATGTCTTGTTGAAGTTCTGAGGTTACATCCCTTTACAGAGCACGTTCTATACTTCACCATTGTGCTAAGAAATCAAATGGTTCAACTTATTTAGATAAGTACATGTATATGCAAGGTGTCCCATGGCATGACTGCCACAGCGTCAGTATATGTGTTACTCAAGTATTTTCATTTTAAAAACGTGTAATCAACATATACCCCTGCAAAAAAATCTGATTGAAAATCATTTAAAAACAAGTCGGTTTATTGAAGTTACTTCAGCTACATATCCTTGCGTCAATTGTGTCATGTCACACCTGTATACAATGCCTACTACATAATTACAGAAAAACTTTCTTGATGCAAATGTAAAAGTAGATGGGATCATATATTATTGTATATACGATATACTTAGATTCTAATGTTAAAACCTGTAAAGATTAACATTACTAAAGATTAAAATTACAAGTACATTAAAACATAAGAAGCATCAAAAGTGCCAAAAACAATTAACCGTAAAAATGCCATTATCGGCCCATACTAGCAAAAGCCATCAAAAGCAACCGTGTCCCCTAGATAAGATATGTCGTGGCGCAAGCAAGTGGCTGGGACATTTCGCAATAAATTCGGCGACGCATGAATGTGGGTTTAGTATTCGGAGAGACGCTGATGACGCCTGCTAGGCAAAAACTCGAGTCCGTCTTTAATGCTTGTAACCCCTTTCATTGCTTTTGCTAATATGGTGATTCCAGCAATAAAACATGCGCCGATAATGGCATTTTTACGGTTAATTAAAACATACCTAAAACTAAGTAAAGGTTTATCCTAAACGAATACTAGAATCAAATTAATACTTGATCTAAAACCAAATGGATAAATTAATGCTTTAATAGTAAAGTGCAAATCAAAAAATCATAATTTGAGCGAAATGCAGCTAAATAAAATCTAATCTAATCTAAATTTAACGCAAAATTCGATGGTGTCACAATTATCACAACTTCAAAGTTAAGAAAATCCGACCATAAATTTGTGAAAATTTGTGGGAACTCAAACAATAAACATAAGTGAACAACAACAAAAAAACTTGCCTATTAAATTGATAAAATAAACACTATAACTAAATAAAAGAATATCAAATGTCTACTTACTTACTTGGGATACTTGGGGAAATGATATCATCCCCTGGGTCGTTGGTCGCTCCTTCCACCTCGGCCGCTTGGTCCTATTGTGGAGTGGATGGCATCCTAGAGTTCCGTCAACAAGTCCATGCCCTTGCGGTAGTTCAGAATCTTGTTGCATGAAAAATTTTTCAGCTAGGGTAGTAATGTTCCTCCCAAAAATGGAGAACCTGATACGGGTGGCCGCCGGACAGTGGCACATAACGTGATCTACTGTTTCTTCATCCTCCATGCACAGTCGACATTCGGTTTCTTCCGATAATTGGATTCTGTGTAGGTGTTTCCTGAATTTGCAGTGACCTGTAAACACAGAAGTGATTATTTTGATCCTTTTATGATCAAGTTTTAGTAATTCTCCGATTTTGACATGATTGGGTGAGATACATTCCTTCCCATGTACCAAACCAGAAGAACTGCTCCAAAATTTACTTTCTGTTTTAACCAGAAGCAAATTTGTCGTTTGGCTATCGAAATTGATATGCCAATTGCCGGTTCTGGGCCCCGGAAACAACCCGCAGCACCCTCTTTTGCAAGTGTGTTGGCTGCCTCATTACCTTGACTGGGACCCAGATTAGGGTTAGTTTAGTGGACGCCCCTATTATGTTCAGAATAGTTTTACAGCTCCAGATCAGTTTAGAGTGGCATTTGTGCGCCTCCAATGCTTTCAAAGCAGCCTGACTATCGCTGTAAATTTTTATAGATGTGTGCTTGAGGTTTTTGTTCAAAATCTCTCTTGCACACATCTCAATGGCATAGACTTCGACCTGGAAAATTGTTACATATTGCTCGAGGTTGTAGTGTTTTCTAACTCTCGGATTCCTACAAAATATTCCCGCGCCGACGCCCTGCTGTGTTTTCGAACCGTCCGTAAACCAGCAGGTGTATGCTTGCGTCAGTTTATTTTCGCTACATCTCCACTCTTCTCTATCTGGATAGGGCTATGTGCCAGAGGCGAAATGTGGTTAATCTGGCCTCCCTTTCCAAAACAATATGTAGAGGAGGGAGATCTAGAAGACCCTCCAATGCCAAAGACGGGGTAGAAGGTTAATGTCTTGTCAAATATGACGCCCAGATATCTTGCAATATCTATAAATTCTAATTTCACGCCTTGAATGGTAGGTGGTTGTAGATTTTCCAGTCTCCTCTTCCTGGTGAACGGTATTATAGTGGTTTTGTGTGGATTGATGCATAGGTTTTCCCTGCTGCACCAATTATAAATGGCATCAATCACCTGTTGGTGGGCAGTGGTGATTTCTCTCTCACCTGACCCCTTTAATAATATGACAATGTCATCCGCATAGACCTGTACCTCGGCTCCAAGTGCTTCAATGATGGCCAGAAGGTCGTCAACGAGGAGTGACCATAGCAGTGGGGATAGAATCCCTCCCTGCCTATTTGCAAGCACACTGAGAAAAGTCCTGGTAAAATCTCAAGTACTTTACTTCAACCAGTATGTAAATTTTACAGATTCTCTTATGTATTTTAACTTTTACTTCTTCTATGTAACAAAATTACAGGTAACTCCTAAAAATACCTGTAAATGGGAATAATGCATCAGAAAATGTAAAATAAATACTTTATTGGTACAGTATTTTTAATAAATGTATCATTATTACAGTACATATTTACAAATTTACAATAAGAATGTAAAATCACAACTATCTAGTATGTTTCGTTCAATCAGAATGCATCAAAATAGTTGCTGGTGCTTAGTGGTTGTTCCCCTCGCAGTGACTCAATTCCAAGCGGTATCGAACATGCCCAGTCAGTACAGATTTTATAGGAGTCGATACAAGAAACATCCTTAATTTTGTATGACTCTGCAGAGTCCTCTGTATAATGTGCTTATCAGTATATTTATAATATTATTTATCTATTTGGTAGGAACCACACGATGAAAACTTAACAGCCTACGTTAAAACCTATTCACCGTGTACTTTGGAAATCAGTAAGTATTAAAATATTAAGTACATTTTAAACACGTCCTAACTTATAAATTTTCAGTAAAAGCAACAGAACGGCAATTTCTCATATATCTATATGGAACGGGAAGAGGTCATACAAACAAATTCATGTTTGGCCGCAGTCAAACCTGCTTTTGCATATTATTTTATATTTAATTTAGAATATCCTAAGGAAGTTTCCACAGTGCTAGAAATGCTACGATATTATTTAAAAATTCATCCAGATAGCGGCAGCATATCCAAAAAACAAAGTAATTCAAAGAAGAAAATTATTTCATTAGTAAATAAATTAAAAGGTTAAATTTTTCAAGTACTAGTTAGGCACCAAACTAATATTTCATATATCTATTGCCAGAAATAAATTATTTTTTTACAATTCTCATATATTTAAATTTTCAAATTGTTGGGTTTATTTTATTGGTCGTAATAAAATTGTAGGTGTATTAGGAGTTTGATTTATTTGTTAGAAGCTTTAGAATTAGAACAAAGTTACGGAACGACCAGTTATCTTTGAATTGAAATATCGAAGGTAATTGGGCGAACCGGAACTTTGCGCTAACCTTGTATATTACATTTAAGTAAACCTGTATTTTTACAACTAAAATTTACAGCTAGGCCAGTAAACATGCTGACTGTTTATGTAATTTTACATTGTGATATTACATACCTCTTCAACTAGCATCGTGACATGTTATACTTGATTTTGCAAATTGTTTGTAAAATTACAAACAGCATGTAAAATTTACAGGATTATTGTAGGTCATAGCTCCACAACCATGAGTATGTAAAATCACATCAAAACTTTTTTCAGTGCATAGAGGCAATCCAGCCTGCTCTGATCGGTTCAACACCACGTGCTGTTTCCTTGAAATCCAATGATTCTGTTCTCTTGGAGACTAAGTTGTTTAATGCAAGATAAGTTGATTTACCCGCTTGATATGCATACTGGTGTGTGTGAAGAGGCCTATCTGGGAGAATATCTCCAAGGATTTGATTCTCTATCACTTTTCTAGCGTTTTCAGTAGAAAAGACATCAGGCTAATTGGATAAAAAAAAGTCTTGGGGGATAGTGTAGATTTTCCCGCTTTGGGAATGTACACCACCCTGAGCTCCG
The DNA here is from genome assembly GCA_031763485.1 of Osmoderma eremita. Classification (NCBI taxonomy): domain Eukaryota; kingdom Metazoa; phylum Arthropoda; class Insecta; order Coleoptera; family Scarabaeidae; genus Osmoderma; species Osmoderma eremita. The sequence continues at coordinate 39,905 of JARFOC010000699.1, read as the reverse complement.
CCCAGCTCGATGGTATCAAATGTCTAAATAATGCACCGTAGAAAAAATAAACGCGATATAACACAACACAAGAATTGACAACAAGAGTGGCAGCGACACGCGTGCGCCACAGTGGCGAAAATTCGAAACTACCGCCGCCGCGGTTACTTTTCATCCTGACTGTAATGGGTTTAAATCCTAACGGAAAGACCTAATTATACACGTATGGCCACACCGGAACGAGGGATTGCTTTGTGAATGGCAACCGCGCATTCGAGTTTCACTGACAAACCGAACAAGGGTACGCACGTATGTCCGTTCAATTACGTAATACTGCATAATTTTTCTGTGCTCTTAGATTACGGTAAATAAAGACTTCATGAAGATCCATGATAAACTACATATTCCTTTATTCTCCAACGGCTTAATTACTATTATAGCAGGACAAACAATGGCCGAGTTCAGGCGACACAACAGCTGCAAGTCAGCACTCAGTGCTTTTAATTCGCGATGAGTAGAAATTGCAGCCGTTGGAACATTTACAAATGACTCAGCGTATAGGTTCAATAATGCGCTGTGACTCAGCTACTTAGCTACTGTGCCGCTTGAACGCAGGCAATAATAATAATACACGCGTATGTGCTGAACTAACAAGGGAAGGTAGGCAAATGTGTCTCACCGATTTAAATGAAACTTGGTGGGTTTATAGACCAATCTAGTGT
>JARFOC010000699.1:18809-39104 GCA_031763485.1 Osmoderma eremita | reverse complement strand
ATTATATTTTCAAACACATCTTTAGGTTTCTTGATATAATTTAGATAAATTACAATTTTTGATTAAGTCACTAAAATTTAACTAGCAATTGTCAAATAATTGACATTCAGAAACTGCCAGGATTGTGTCAATTTGACATGAATGACAGATCCCAAATTTAATAAATGTATTTATTATTTTAATAGATACATTTGAAATTATTTTATTAGCATTTTGAAACATCGACAGCTCCATCAACATCCAAATAATTACTTAAGACAGACCAATCCACATCGACGAGGATGGCTCCCACTAGGGAACCGATCGGTTGGGTTCTGGAATATTATAAAAGCAATTATTTGATATCGATTACCGTTAAATTTTAAACTGGATTGTGGTGAGGATCTGGATTTAAAAAATCCGCGTACGCATTGTCATTGTGTAGGTGCATGCAATCAGCGTGGATCTGTTTATTCCGTACTAATGGATTTGATTGTTGGAATTTCATGGTTAGAACTGCGCTAAAATTCGCTTGGAAATTGATATAATTGCTGACATATATGTATTTGTGATGTGTAATATATATGATTCAGAAAAGAAACATCCCCAAAAATATGGTCAGAGGCAATCGTATGCCCACTATATACAAAAACGGCGACAGAACGAAATGCAAGAATATCGTAGCACAGTACTACAATAACTTACATGCAATACCAATCCACACAAATGATGGATTTATGCACATAAGCAGACATGAATTGTCACCACACTAAAACTGCAGAGATATAAATGGTTGGATCATTTACGTCGGCCACCAGAAGGACGTACAGTTAAAAGAGTGACAGAAGTAAGGGAAGTACGGGAGAAAGAGAGGTCGATTTAGATGAGGATGGTTGGAGACAGTGGAGGAAAAACTTACAGGGGAAGGCATACAAAACTGAAAAGATGTGGCAACCGATGGCAAAAAGCGGATAAATCTAGCTGAATCGCCTCCCGCACTAAAATCACTTTAATTTGTTACAGTAAATGATTAAAATAATTCTTTATCACAGATAACACTAAAAACAGTTGTATAAAACAACACGAACGGGATTGTACATAGGAATAGTGTAATAAAAAGTACACAACAGACGCGAAAATACGACGAAGTAAATAGTTCTTCCATCCACAACGTCATTATCAACGGTGGCCGCCTAATAATACTGCTCATCTACATAATTGTGTCGTTAGTGCGACTGATGTACGTTTATCTTTTTTACAATCCCACACAACAACACAACAACGGACAACCAGTCAGGCAGGCATCCAGCCATCCCGGTGGCCGCCCTTCGACGGACGGGGATGACGACGTAATTACGTAGAAAATCCTAAATACCATTAACGGCGGTCTCCTGCCCTTCTTCATCTTATTCTTCTTCCTTCACGAGACACAATCGCCGTTTTTTATCGATTAACGTTACAGCAGTTACACAGAGATAATCCGAACGCGAGCGGCTCATCACCTCACTCGCCGATGCCGGTAGATTTGCGTCCAATGCCTGTGTGTGCGTAGAAATCAAAGTGCTGGTGGATGCATTAGGGATTGGGTACGTAATATCCCTAGATTACGCCCGTATATCGGATCTTTCAGCTACCGCTACTCCGTTCGACCATGGGCTAGTACAGCAGGACTATTACTGCTACCGCGGTAGTGCTATCTCGTCTTAATTCATTGAGTCTGACGTCTTAACGCCATTGCCTTGCCTCTTCTCGAAATCGTCCCGTTTTCTCTTCTCAATCTTTCGTCTTCGTTCTCTAGTTTTTCCATTACTGCGCCCTTATATGTATTGTTAATGGAAAAATGGTAAATTCGCAGTTCCTTCTATTTAGAGCGAATAATAGCATTTCATTGTGTATTGTTTACCTGAAATAATTACACTGGTTAACAAGTTTTCTGTCCCAAGCACAAAAATGCCTGAGTCCCATATACTTTTGCAAGCTGAAATCAAATATGTTTTCATCCTTAGTTTTCATGTTCCAGGATATTCGTTTATCCACCTAAAATATGCATGCATAGATATGTAGTATAAGAGAACATGTCTTGACGTTATTACAGTTGTCGGCTAGAACTCAGAACTGATCAAGCAGCATTCAATGGTTAATGTTTGAACATGTCTTGGCATGTTCAGACCTGCATTTCTCATTCCTAGATAGCATCTCTTATTATTTCAGTTGTGGGCTAGAGCTCGGTGAATGAACATATGCGCTGACGTTGTTAACATTTTAAAGAGTGTTGCGTTGTGGTGCGTTCAAGGTATTGTAGTGAAACCGCGAACATTTTATCACCTGTAAAAACGCCAAGGAAATGTATATACCACCCGAACTATTTTTGCTACACTTGCCGTGAATTGACATTTAAATATCAAAAACGGTCTTTCACACCTCTCCTTAAAAAGTGCTATGAGCAGTGTTTCAAGTGTAAAGTAGGTGATGAAGACAAAAGCTGGGCTCCCCATATTTGCTGTGTTACGTGTGTCAGACTTCTTACAGCGTGGGCAAGAGGTAAACGACATATGCCTTTTGCTATTCCTATGATTTGTAGGAAACCATCAGATCATATTACCGATTGGTATTTTTGTCCAACAAACATAAGTAGTATGACTTCTAAATCGAAACATACTGTAAAATATCCCAATATTCCATCTGCACTGAGACCAGTACCTCACAGTCCGGAATTACCTGTGCTTAAACTTCTTTGTTAAAACATGACACTAAGCGACGATGAAAGTGCTGATGATACCAAGGCAAATGGAGCCCTGCTATGTTGCCAGACTATTGCTGGATGTTGAAAGAGATGTTGTTGATGCAAAGTGCGGCCGAAAGTCATACATCAACACATTTTCCAAGTAAATATATCACTTTGTACGTCATTTTTTCATGAATTATACACATATTATAATATACACTTTCACAAAATTTCATTGCTTTGTCACTCTGAAACCCTGCCTGATAGAAAAATTCTGAAAACAGATATGAAATAAGTGTAAAATGTACTACCAAGTTCGCCTACTATACCTCGTAGGACAAAATAAATCTGAAATTTTGTTGACCAGTGTTCTGAATCACGTTGTTGTAGTTATTTAAATTTGAGGTTTCATTCGTTTGCCTTTTTCTAGGTATCGAAACAAAATTAACAAATAATTGTGATTACATCATTTACAAAATTCTCTCGCTTGTCTTCGGCTGGAATATTCAGAAATTTTTGTTCCAAAATCTTCTCCAATGGTTCCGCTAGTACGATGAAAATCCAATCCAAAACTTTTTCTGCTTCTATTTCTTATAAAAGAAATTATTCTTAATTTACCTCATAAACTTAAGTAACATTACGATGGAATTATCATGATGGTATGTCAGATGTGCCAAGAAAACCAAAGGTCTTCGTTTTTGAGATAATGCTTATTTCCGCATTGTTATAATGATGACGCATAATGTATGCCTTAAGAGAACCTAAGGGTTAGCCTTATTCTTTTCAAAACCTCTCCATTTAGAAAATAAGCGAATTACTCGAGAGTGTTTTCAGATATTTGCAGCTATTACCAAATTCACATTAACAAACCTTAAAAACACTTGACGATCCGTTCAATCGTCGAATGTGAAGGACAGATACAAAATTATTCAGATAGGCGTGCGTTGCGTCCGACGAGACTTGGGATAAATGCTAGTATGCCAGATCGCGCTGTGTACAATATATCTCACACCCCGGTGAGAGCTGAGCATCGTGTATATTGACTACCTATGTACAATCAGCTCCAACCATAATGTCGTGCATCTAACAGGAGTGTACCCGACCGCTTCACGTTATATAAGTAATGTTATACTTGGACGTGAAGCGACCGGTTACACTCCTGTCAGATGCACGGCATTATGGTTAGAGTTGACTGTTGTTGTTGTTTGTATCCTAATGCAGAGGCTTAACACTGCGGCCTTGAGACTTATTGTATCACTCTACATTAGGTTTGTGTATCGTGTGTGCGTGTGTGAAGTGTATGGCTTGTTACTGCCTCTCCTCGCCGTAGAGGGTAGCAGTGTTGATTTATCCTCAACACTGAAGGGTTCCGGAAGGGGTACCGACCACGCTTGCTGCAACCAATCTTTAGAAAAGTCGCTTGCCGCAACGGAGATTCGGACCCCGACATCCTGTACAGGTGACTAACCCTCTTACCACTGCGCTATCCCGACAGCTAGAGTTGACTGTACTACCTTCAGCATATGCTCATTGTGCAAATTGCACAGCAATATCATGAAACAAATATTTGGTAGTATCAACTAAGTAAAGAGCCAAATCAAAATTATCACTGAGTTAACAACCCAAAATACAACCAAATTACCGTTCCAATGGCATTTTAGTAAGAAACTTATGATATTCATCGTCCGCCCTCATAAACAACTTCATGTTTAAAGCAATAGGAGACATATACTTGAAACAGCAAAACCAAATCAATAGTTCTGATGCAGTGCAGAACATATCTTCCAAAGTTTTACTTTGGCGAGAAATACTCTGTCTGACACCTTCTCTTGTAGTTTTTATTCGCATTGCAACTCGGTTGCCGAATTGCGGATTTGAAGCTATTGTCATAAGTGGAATGACACCGTGTTATTCCATTGGCGATCATGAGAGGAACTTATCTTCCAAAACCTTGCAACCTTTGCCAGGGATGCTGTGCTTCACACTTTTTCCTTTGTAGTCAATGCTCATAAAGTTGTTTTTGAAGGCATACGAAGAATATCACAAGTTCCTTACTCAAATGAAATGTACTCGAATATTTTACGAGCTCATAATATTGTTTACGTTATATCCATTGAATGCTTTGTATACGTTTTTGCAAATACAACTTAGACTTCTTGTTGATACAGAAGTGCCATATCGCTCCAGCGGTCAATTTCTATATAGCAAAGTGCACATTCAATTATCGAATGAAGTAGAATTGCGAATTTTATTCTGCGGACGCGGTTAAGAGACAAATACATAAAATGAGAACAAAGCAAAGAGAAAGAAGGAGGCGTCCTATACATTTTATTTATTTCATTCGACGTCTCAAATCCCGATCTGTCCTCCATCCACCGTTCCATCATGCGACGCGAGTTCTCTTTTTTTAAAGTATCGACCCCTTTTAAAGTTATATCGCCGGATATGTCCTTAATAAAATGTTTGGGTATATACCGATGATGCTAAATAAAGTTTCATTCGTGATTGTAAAAGTTACGAACCGAACTTTTCCCTCCTTTTGTGGAAGAGGAGGCGAACTGAAAGCGACGAATTTGTATGCTTCCGTCGGATTCAATATAAGAAAAATATTTTTCTCGTACTGCGACGACCCCGATATCGTCATTAACGAAATACAAAATAGGTACGAGAATGCTAATGGATTTTTCGTGTCGTGCCTATATCGTCTATCTATACATTTCCAGATATTTATATACATATGTTGTATGACTTTTGCTATTCGTTTAGGGCACGTATCATTTATCAAAACACAACGAAATATATGTTTTCGAGAGAGTAAGTAAATTTGTCTACTTGGGAGTTAATATTGAAGAAAATGGGCGTGAAGAACAAGAAATCCAGGCAAGAATTGCAAAAGGAAACCTGAGGAGTCTCATGAAGTCAAATTATGTATCAAAGAGAACAAAAGAGAGTATCTATAAAACAGTCATAAGACCTACCGCCACATATTCCTGTGAGACGAGGGTCCTGAATTAGGTGGATAAAAAGATGGGAAAGAAAAGTGTTGCGGTGCTATATATGGAGGAGTAAGGACCGAGGAAGGATGGAGAAGATGCACAAATCTAGAAGTAGAAGAAGCATATGAAAGCTCCAATATCGTAGCGTTTGCCAAAGCCCAAAGAATACAATGTCTGGGGTATGTAGATAGACTAAGCGGAGAAAGGTTATCAAAATTAGCCCTTACCAGAAAACCGATAGAAAAAATGAGAAAGGGGAAGCTAAGAGAGAGATGGATGAATAAGGTGGAGGAAGATCTAAAAAAAATTAAAATGGAAAATTGGAAGGCGATGGTAGGCAATAGACGAAAATGGAGAAATGTAGTCCGTAGAGCGCTTCTAGAAAGTTCCTAATATTAGTATTTTATTAGCCCTAGGCCTTCACGGCCTGTAGAGCAAATTATTATTATCATTTATCATTAGAAGCAAGACAAATTCATCAAAATTCTCTGATATTGCTTGAAATAATTTTATTCTCTTAGGGCATCTAAAACTTTGGCTGTGGACGAAATGTAATAATCAAGAGAAAAAATACGATGCCATGATCTTTGGTTGATTACTATTTAATCTTTCTTAATGTAGACATGCTCCGCAACCATCAAATCTGATGACAGCCATCCGTATTATGCGTATTTATATGTGCTATTCAAATTTTAATAATCCCTATTTCATAGATGTTTACGTACGTTAAAATTAATTTATTCAAAAGTTTCCTACACTACCGACTGTGAATTCATTCAGTCGGTATATTCGGTTATTCCATGAAATAATAACATTCTATAGGTCGTAAGAAGATAATTAATGGTACTGAAATATCTTAGTACAAGCAATAAAAATATTTTCTTAAACTTACACTTTATTAATGTAACACACATTCACACTGTGATGTCAGGATAGCCATGTAAGGACTTTCTTCGATGGTTACTTAACGCTTAAGGCATTGTGATGGGTTTTTATCCAATTGAAAGTCAGAGGTTTCACTCAACTACATACCCACACTACATTGCAACGTTGATGCCTTGCGTCTATGAACGAACACAAGAATAATATGAATGTGAATCTTCATTGCTAACAATAATAACAATGAAATAAACCTTTCAGAGATTCTTCTTTGGAAGTAAGGCAAAAACAAAAAGTTAATTCCGAATCAGCGGTACTCACCAACAACACATAAGAGTTTCCCATAAACAGACATTCCATCAAATAAGTTAAATAATATTATTAAATAGCATAAAATAAACTGAAAAAATGTTATTATTCAAATGTACCCATCACTCTTAGTAAAATTAGTGAACTCACAGCGGAAGTGTTCCCTTCCAATGCCCAAATTCTCTACAACTGCCTTAACGCCACACATATATATGCGTATTCGCTGTCTTCATTCCTTCGATATGTCTGATACAGCTAATCGCACTGGACTATTTTAACTGTCTTAATGTTATAACCTATTCTACTTTATGTGTAATACATTCCGTTGTGTGTCGACACTACCATTACAGCACAATACACAACGCTACACAAGGAGGGTTACGGAAAACAGTAGAAATTAGTAATTCAAGATATTAGGAAAAGGAAAATAATGTAAGCGTAATTTCTTTGATCAGGATTGTCAGAGAACAATAGGAATTCATACATAGTTATATTAAAACACTAAGAAAACACTATCCGCAGTATCCTAACCGCACCAGATACAGAACTACACATGTGCATTTGAGAGCTGTTTCGTATGTTTCATATATTTAGCTTTTTTTATTACATGGTTTTGTTGTTTTATTGTCACATTGTTGTGTAATACTATCACACTGTGAAATAATTATAGAATTTGTGCTAAGTTTTCCTACAATGGACTATTAATTGTTGCTACTTCCAAATGTATTCAAATTTTAACAAAACTGTGTTACTATTTCAAACAATATTAATCCTACAAGCCGTGCGAATTTTTCCTTCAACGACTACTATTCAAAGATAAACGTATCGGTTAGAATCTACTTGTTTGTATTATTTATTTCTACAAAATCGTTAGTACTGCGACGTGTAAGTATTTACTACAAGGATTTCCCTCTGTGTATATTAATAGAGTGCTATTTATACATTACGGATTCGCTGTTCTCGTTCCTCCAAAATGTCGTAAAGCCGAAACTATGTTCTAGGTGTTAACTTACTTTAATTTGACACTATGTAATATATTTTAATACTCCCTGTTTGCATATTATTCTAACTCACTCTAATTACCATTACATTATATGGAGCCTTGGGCATATTGATTATCGAAATTACTTCTCTTCATGCAGCTGCAAAGTAAATAAGCCCTCTTTTCCTTTGTTTCGCACAAATCCGTCTACCTTCAACTACGATCGTTTCCGTATATTAGGAAATATACTAAGGCAAATTTAAATTGAAGAGTTTACATCAAAAAGAATTCGAGTAAGATTAAAGAAATGTGTAAGAAACCAGGTACAGTTGTTTCTCTGTTATGATATCATCATAAAATTTATGAGTTGTTTTGTTTTCAGGTTACCTAGACCAAAGAAGGACGAACAACGTTAAGACATCGTAAAATGGAGTGTCTGACTGTTTTATTTCAAGATACAATTTTATGAAAATATTATTTGCTCTTTGGTTTTTATAGTATAGTAAACGTGTAACGTACATGTTTTCATTGTTAATAAATTGTCAGATAAAGCTACTAAAATGGCCGAAGCTACCTAAATCTTCCATGCAGAGCTGCGATGCGTGCAATAATGCGGATTCGTCGTTCATCAATGTTTAGCCTATTTTTGGGATCCAGATTTTTTTTCACATCTCCCCACTGTTTGCTTAATAAAATAAACCATCGTGCGTAAGTAAACAATTGCCGGTTCGTCAGGCGTGTAAAAGGGATGAAAGCGAGGGCATCCCATCTGCGTGTCTACAATCTCTCCTCTTAGGTAATCACGAGCGTCAGGTGGGCGCGAATAAACGAACCGCGTAGCACGGAGAGCGAGCGTAGCAAAGCAAAACGGCCCCTCCACCAATGACAACTTATTCATTTCACGCGTCGAGTGTAATCCATATTAATCATATAATCGTGATTAATGACGTGTTAAATACTGCGGTGAGATGGCACTCACCTATCGGGGATAGATATCAGTGCGACAGCGACACCGCGTGACAGTCCCTTTTAATCAAGCGGCCGCCGATGATCGCATCAGTCACTGTCTCGCGTCCGATTGCCCCACGAACCTAATCCTTATCAGTTCTCCGCTTCATTGGACAGGTCAGCCTAGGTCTCAACGTCTACTAGATTACGGTCTGGCTATAAATCAGCTAATGTTACATATTCGCGCTTCTTCTCCCTCCAACACCATCTATTCTTATCCCTTCCTTTAACGTCGTTCTTTTTCTATTCCCTCCATATCACCCCTCGATAGGTGCAAGCACTTTTATTCCACGTCCTAATGCATTTCCTGAAACATACAAAAAAGGGCGGTAGTGGATAATGGATTTGCAAGATTTTAATGCATGATACAAAAAGCTGTTTATGTTTGGTGGGCAGTAGAATTTACACTACATTCGTTGATAGTAGTAGTAGTGACAGATCTCTTCTACTTCGTCGCTGGTAACCAATATAAGAAAAAATTGTAAAATTGAAAATTGTAAAAGAGTGCTTAGAAACGTCCAGAAGAATAAAGGAAAATGTTATGCAACTTTATTATCTTGGTCACTTTACAAAGTTGACTTTAAAATTGTATTTGGTTTGTATTTGTATCATTGGCTGCGTTCGAAATACACAAATCGCTGCCCCAACGTTTACAACGCCTTTACTCAACATGTTTAGTGTTTCTGAACGCTGATTTTAGGATTTGTTGTGATTGTGGCGACAGACGGGAATTTAAGTGTAATAAACACAATGAGGTTATAAGGTTACTGTGATTTTATCTGAAATTCTTCACCAAAATTTGCTATGGAGAATGAAATATTTTTTTATAGAGGACGACTATACCTTAGAAAATTCAAATGGTCAATTTTATGAACATAAGGTAACTGTATCCTATATGGCCTTACCTAAGCTAATTTTTTTTTGTATTTTTTGCAAATGCAAATAAGTCATCAACGACGACCGTGAGCTAAATAGTAACTAATAAGGAACATAAGGCGCAAATTTCAAGCAATTTGATTCAATAGGGAGTTGGAAATAACAAAAAATTCCGAAAAGTGCATTTAGGCCATATTGACTGCCATATGTACCCAATACGACTCATAACATTTAGATAATAAATCTGGTCAGATTAAATAAATTTATTTTAAGAAATCTTTCATAAATCAATTTTCACAGTCTGGACAACTAAATATTTCAGTATTCTCCGTGGGTGAGGCCCCACACATTATTCGTGCACATAAAGTTTACAGACACTGCACATATGCATATCTTTTACTGCATCTTCTTTGTATACATAGCTAAACCATGATTTGTTATTTTGTTTTTTCTTCGATTTTTCTTTGATATTAACAGTTTTTGAAGACATGGCTTGTAAAAAACAAATACTTACATTAATAGCACAATAAATTATTTTATGTACCCAATATGGCCTGCGTTGTTGGTTTTCCTTACGGCATGGCACATTTTACTTCCAAATTGATTTAAATTTATTGTTAATGAATAATTAGCATATATGACTGACAAGAGGACAAAACACACTATCGATAGGTATAACATTAAATTTTGTAAGCAACTGTAACAATTTATTAAAAATTGAAACTTATCCGTTTGCAATTATATCCAACTGCTGTCAACAACCACGTGAAACCATTTGATATCTTTGACAGGCTTCGACATACTTGCACAAGATGGCACTGCTACAAGCAAGTTATTTTAACATCCCAAGTATACTGATACCACCAGCTCTCAAATTTTTTACGTATTTTCATCTTTACTTTGACATAGGCCATATTGAGTTATAGGCCATATAGGGTACAGTTACCTTATTAGGATGTTTCATTCGTTTCTGTTGCATTATATAATGTAATTCGTATTCATACAATATTTCGAAATAAGTCATTTCTTAAAACCAATTGTTACAATCACCGTGTAACCGAAAAACAATTCCTTTTCTAAAATACTAAAATATTATTTTATGATGTTTCGTAACTATTTATTTGGGATAAGTTTGAGAATTGTTTTCCTCTATATTTTAGTCAAACATCTGCCGGGCATTCATAAAATTTTTCCTTGAACTAAGTAATAAACCGATTTACATTTAGTATCGAAAATTCCAACAGTACGAAGACGTCATCACCTTAACAGCCCCCGGTAACAAACGTCCCAGATCAGGTAGGCAAACAAGACCCTCTTTGTTCAGTGCCTACAGAAGATATGCATTTTGATTATTTGAATTTAAAATTATATTTAATCTCTCTCTTATTAAATATAGTGTTGTCAGATATCATTGTAATCCGTATTATATTGCAATTTCTCCGAACGAATTAATACCTAATTAACCCGTGATTCAAGATAGTAAAGCTTTGTTTTGACATAATATTTTTAAATGAATATTTGCCGGCCTCTGGTTGAACCCTTCGCCAGTCCAGGTAATTTTGCAAGTCTTCTTCGGGAGAAAATTTCCAAAGCAAGTTCAGTTCCCTCCCGGAGTTCACTTCTAACACTCGCGACAACAAGTGACTTCGTCTGATCGGAATGCGACAGCGGTTTTTCTCCACCGATCGGGACATCAAATGATTTCCTCTCTGTTCGCCCAGAACACCCAATGTTCGTCTCTGTTCCCCACGCAACAAGACAACATCTCGTCTTCATCTGCCCAGATAAGACCACGGAACCCACCCCTCCGTCCCGACGGGGAAAAACTGTTCGTCTAGCTCCGATCACAACAAGGTAGTGTTTATTTTTTTATAAGTGCCATGTGCTACGTGTTGCGTGTTACCTTCAAGTTAGGAACCCCTAAGTCGCTCACGTACCCACACATAATCAAACAGCTAAGTATTTCAAACGGTATCGTTTTAAATTCTTTCATTCTAACTTTTTCACAACATCAACATCAGAGGTGACCCAACTCGTACTGTCGCAACCGCGACTAACTTAGCGCGTATACATTATTCCGTTATATCGCTTATTATTCATTATCTACTGCAACTTTTAAATTCATAACGTTTTTTTCTTTTTTTTTTTGAACAAATATAACTTTTTTTAGGGACACTTCTGTATTACTGTATTTACTGTATTTAGTCACCAGATTCCTCAACCTTTGTTTACGAATTACATTATAAGTGATTACTTGATGTTAGGCATGTTTTATCGCGTTTGTATTTTATTATTTCACGCATAAGTAATACTAATTCAAGCCGAAATTATTAATAATCATTGTTTTATTACTGATTGGTTGAATCCTTATCATTTGTAATACGTTATAATAGATGTAGGTGGGTATAGGTTATGTTTTCCGCAGTATTTCAAACGTAAATAAAGCAAGCTTCATATGTGCTGGGAAAATGGCGTCCGCTTAGTAAACATGTTGTATACAACGCCAGCGTTCAGAGGAAAGCACTCAACAGTTGGCTGAACGTTGTGTCTTTCGAACGCAGCCATTGTGAGACATTACGTCATATAATGCTTAATAAATTTTTGGCTTCATTGTTTTCGCCACCTTATTTCAGAGAAGAAAAATCTTTGTTTAATTTGTAAACATCAATACGTTTTTATCAAACTTTTTCTTGATTTTTACTTCTAAAAACTGAAACAAAATTTACTTTCGTTAGTGAACCATCTTGAGTTTGCGATATTAAAGGAAGGCCTGAATAGCTTGCAATGCCTATTGTTATTGTACGTATGAAAATCGGAATTTTTAGGTATTTTATATTGAATTGAGTAGATGTGAGGGAGAAGAGCGGATAATACGTTTTTGGAAAATGAACTTCAACGAAATAGAAAGAAATAACATGTTCAGCACGCATAATGTATTTAAGTTCCTCATTTTAAAACATACTTGATTGAATTTAGTTACGGATGACTGCATTGATCCACTGAAGTCGAATTTTTATCGATATGTGCCTCTAAGAAACACACAAACGACTTCTGATTTTGTATTCTGCCGATACAATAAAGTTGTTTCAGTATCTTTTTGATATAGAAAAAGATGGTCGGTCCCCATTTCGATTTCTGGTTACTGTATTTACCTTCAGTATGATCTTGATGAACATCTCTAATATCTTGAGAATAAAATAGAGACCTTTAAGCATCGTTTCATATAGAAACATTATTTGTTAAACCAAGAAAATCGGGCCAATCTTATTTGGACTTCTGTTTCCCTGCAAAGCATTTATCACCTATCTTTAGATTCTACTACTTTTTAATATTCGGCCGAGAAAATAAGTCTCTTTGAACATCATATTGACATATAAAAACGCTGTTTTGCAAAACAAGAAAATCTGACCAACCACTTTGGACCGACTGGAAAAGGTGCCTCGCCTTTTAAACCAAGAAAAGAAATCTGGAAAATCTCATTTGGAACAATATTTCCCTTACAAATCTTTTATCGTGTATTTGATGACATTAAAATTTTTGCCATCAGCGGAAGAGCTGCTGCAAAAATGGCGGGATAGTCCTATAGGACGTCAATATAGAAATGCTTTAATTCACACCATTCCTATAAAGTAATGAAATCAAATGAAATCTTTCACTAATCAATGGCTTGAATTCTGCCAGAAAGTTAGGAAGCAGATGCAATAATAATCGTGATACACATAACTACAATAACTGTAGAAGACAACTGCTAAATGTTCTAAACCCTAGAGTGTGTACTACGTAGAAATACACGGACTTCTGAGGTATAGAAATCATATTATAATTACCTGAAAGAATAAAGTATCTTATTCCGTGGTGTATCCAACTTGGCCATGTCATTATTGACCTTATATTACATCATGATGTTGCAAAAGATAACATTTGATCAGGAACTTGCAAGGAGACAACATGCATACCTAGTAATAATCATTATTCTTGTAGCAGATACAAGGAGTCTACATGTACCTGTTGTAGCATCTGTAATACAACAATCTTCAATCGTTGATGCACCACCCTCAACAGAATATAGTGAGTATATAAAATAAAACAAGCCATTACCTATATAAGAACAGGTACACTATGGATAAATGTTTTTTAAAGTAAAATCTAACCATGGTTCACAGTAATAAAGCAATACTTAAGATATAAATGTATGTAAATTGGTTGCTATCTATGTGGCACAGATTTATGTTGTCACGTAAATTGCTACAATTTTGAATTATCCTTTATGTATTGTCATTGATTTTTCCAGGACCAGAAATAGAGACCAGGATAGAGAAGACAAAAAGGAAAGAACATCCTGAGATAAAGAAATTTCTAGAAGTTATGCAGCAGGTAAAGCATAAATCCAACCATAGAAGCTCCCGGCTGAAGAAATTGACTCCAATCGCATAATGATTTGCACAATCTCAATGTCGAAACATTCCTTGTTCTAAGAAAGGACAAGGATACTCATTGAACAAGTGACACAAAGAGGTCAGCTTTCAGAAGAGGCCCAGAATTCGGGGCAAGCAGCTTGTAGCAGAGAGGCCCAATCGACAATATGGCAGCACATTTTTTGTAAAGCCAAATATTTTGTATTGTTTAATTGTTATTCTCAAATTTTCATTTATTATTATTATTATAATGATGCTTTTGATACGAATAAATAAATAAATTCGATAAACGTTTTTGAATTGACCTTTTGGATAAGCATATATGGAACCTTTCTTTGTAGAAGGAACATTAAATACACAGAGATATATATACTTGTTGCAAAACACAATAAATACATGCTGTTCCAAAACAAGGAAACATTGCAATATTTGCTCCTAGTATTCAAAAATGTTGCCTAAATATATTTTGTTATTTTATGGTTCTTATAGCTTTGTATTTTAATGGATAAAATTAGCTGTGATATTTCTGTATTGTAACAGGAACTTCTGTATCATTACCAGTGAATGCCACTGACAACCAATCCCTAAAACACGTTAAATACATTAAATAAATTTTAAAAGTAAAGTACGAAATAACAAAACAATTCAATTATCATTTCACCGTCGCCCCATTTGCAACTGTACGTATTTAAAGCCGTAACGTAAACCGACTCCACGCAGAAATTTATCGGAGTACTTTCCGCATATTTATGTCCGTTCCGTGGACGAGTCGGCGTTCCGTTTTCGTATATTTTTGTCGAGAAAGTTCCTTCCACCCCGAACTTGGTCGGCGTTTAGGGCTTTCGGTCTAATTATTTATACGTCCCGAAATTACGTCCGCTTCTGTAAAATTAATTGGAACAGTGAGATAACGCTGAAATATTTTAGGATTAAGATAACAAATTGCTAAATCCCCGACGCAAAGTTCACGCACCCTGTTTTACGGATGTCACTAACAACTATTAGTCAACGGTCGCGTCAAGGAAAAGAGATCACTCCATTTTTCTTCGGCCCCGCTTACCAGTTAATTGTGTGACCATTTCATTATAATTGATTGGGGTTTCGTGTGTTCTAAATGCAGAATTAATAAATTCAAATTAACTTTTTTTTAAATTTAGTTAATTTAGATATCATAAGCAAGTACATATGCACAACGAAAGTTATTTTGTCGAAAGGTAGAAACCAAAAGATTGGAAATGAACGGAGCAAACCAATTTCAAAAAAAAGTATTGATTTTGTTGTTGAGGAAAAAATTTACTGGAAATTCATACTATTTCTTTTTTTTTTTAGAGAGAAGGGAAAACATTCAAAAGTCATCTTCGTCCCTAATTCGCAGAGTGCCAGATATTTACCCAGTAAAACCCCTCTTGAAAGACATACATCCTCCTCCTACTCGATTTCTTTCGTGCACTTTTCCTAAATTCCCACTTTCTTTATGGGAGCCGTCAGACATGAGTCTCCGGAAACACTTCAACCTCTTGGCTTTTCATATTTGTCCTCTATTTTTGTACCCATTTCCTATTCCACCCATTCCGAAATCCTTGTGCCCTGTACCACCTGTCCCTGTCCTTGGTCGGTTGACCCATAAGCCCTCTGTGTTCATTTTTGGTTTCCCAAAGATTGCCTGTTTTCTAGGCTCTAAGGCTTTGCATTCAGATAGGATGTGGTATGCAGTTTCTATAGTCCCTTCACACAGACTACAGCTTGGGTCATGTCAACTCCAATTTTCTGTAGGTGCCCCTTCAGTGTGTAGTGTCCTGTTAGGAGACCTGTTACTGTAGATCTAGTACTAAGATTTAGTAGTAGAGGCTTTTGGATAAAGCTTTTGCTATTTTAACCTACCACTAGATATGCCCGGGCAGTATTTGCGCCGGGTGGTAATATATCTCCGTATGATTTCCTGGGATCCATAGTACTAGTATATTAGTCTTCTAGTGGATGTACCTCTGCCATTGTAGTCATCCTATGGTATCTGCCAGTGCTCTCTTTGTCTTGTCGCGTATTTTATTTTGCATTATGTTAACTTGTTGTTTTGCCACTGGGTCTATTAGTGAATTTCTTTGCCACGATTAGGAGGGCTTTTGTAGAGACAATCCTGTAATCCTATAGTTATTAAAAATCTAGCTTTCCGTTTGACACTTAATAATAATAATAGTAATGGTATGCCTTTATGTGCCATACATACCAAAAATGTTGTAGAAAGACATAAATAAAAGCACAGAAACAATAGTTATAGAACAAAAAAGTCATATACAACAAAGCCAAGTGAATATCGCAGTATATCCCAAAGTCACAATCTTTGTTCTTAACAACAAAATATATACAACAAAATTCCCCGAATTTCTGCAACTCTACCCAGAAATATATAATGAAAAACAAAAATTATAAGAAGCACAATACATACATATACAGATGGCGCTTAAAGAATACGGTGAGTATATGTATGTCGCTAGTACACGTTGACGATTATGTGTTAGCATCAATGATGAAGGAAGTTTTATTTTAAATTGAAAAAGAGAATAAGATTTTATATTACATCATGATCCATTTTTTTGTGAATATTTTTTGAAAAGGATCTATCATCAAGTAAACCGAGTAAATCAAGTAATCTCTCATGTAACGACGTCAAATCGCTTTCAGATTAATTAGGACACCATATAATTTTTCTTTATTTGCACCATTCGTTTTTGCATAAGCTGTCGAATATTGATCAATGCCCTCAAGGCTTTTTCGTATGTTTTCCTTATATTGTTGTAGATCTTCATATCCATATTGACAAAGGTACCAAAGAAATTATAGACTACACTTAATGTTGTCTCCAAGTTACAACCAATCGCTTTGATTTATTTCAAACCAAGCTTCTCAATTATTTAATAATGTCTCAGAGACAACATGTAGTTGTATTGATAGCAATTGTAGTCTTTCACCAGACAACGAAGGGGCTCAACGGACCACAACATTCGCAGATCAACAAAGGAAAACTGGAATTCCCTATATAACAAAAAACAGGAGACAATAACATCGGTCCTAAATTTCCACGCAACCATCTAGATATATTTCACATATGTATATAGTTAAATTTCCTGTTTGCAAATAGTTAATTTCTTTTCTTTGCATTCATTCGTTTCTCTTCTCGAATACATATCCAGCCGGCAAGGTTACATTTTATTTACGTCATTTTTTTGTCAGATCAATCGTTATATTTACGTCATGGAAGACGTTACAAAGTCCTTTTATCTAAACTAAATATCACTATTGCTATCTTTGGAGGAGGTTCAATTCACACAATAGAAAATTAGTTCAATAAACCTATTTTATTCACTTCTTAAAAAAAAAAAGAAATCGAAGTAAACGTCAGCAATCAATGTACAAAGGAAATAGCGCGCAGTCATAGAGAAAACGAGCACATGAGGGCTTTGTGTGTATGTGTGTGCGACTATCGGCTTGGTGGCTGATGGAGTAGCGTGCGGCGTGGTAGCCGTACTAGGTCCGTACATGGACAAATGGACGTCGGAGGATAGATTGAAACGCAACAGCGCATTGAAATTGGCTTCGTTTCCCAGTCATTCATCAGCTGCTAATGGCCGCTCGTACCCGCAGGCGACAGGTGGTGTTGGACTTACTTTAAATCACTACGAATTCCGAACAATTCGTACCTACGCGGATTGTTAATCCATCAATTATCTCTAATTTAATTATATTTCGGTCGTGATGGGAGTGTTTGGGGGGCGGTGCAGGAATTAGGGCCGATATTAATTTAAAATGTCAGCGTCGGCAAAAGGAAGGCGTCCGCTTGATCAATTGACGCGAAGAACAATGGTACACCCCGGTTATTTATACGTGAAAAAATGATAAATTAGCGTACACGCGCAGCTGTCAAAGAATAAAAAATCCATAGGTGTGGCACAGTAGGTTAGCATATATAATTTAGATTTAATAGGTTGCAATCAAATGAACGTGTGATTTATGCTATCCAATTTAGCGTAATAGTGTGATTATAGTGGTCTGCTTTAAGCGAGGATTCCCAAAACTACCTTGGAGTTACTCTGTCATATCACAATTTTAGAAATGTTATAAAATAAAGTGTAATACCATCTGAAAAATTACACAGGAACTGAAACATACTAAGTATATAAAAACTATCCGGATTTTTTTTTTCTATTTAAGCTATACATTTTACATTTCCCAAGACTTCACATTTCTGATTCATTTTCTCAAAAATAACTTCAGCTGACTGTTTTCTTAGTATTCCTGGTGGCAAAAATGGGACAAACCGGTCAGCATCATGAGCAATAGTTAAATAATTAAAAAATATACATGATGAATGCCTTTCCTTCGCGTTGTAACTTATTTTCATTTTTACTTTATTTATTTATTTTTTAGTTCGTAAATACACAGACATCGAACACGTCAATATAAATTGAAATACAGGTTTTCAAATATAAACTTATAATAAAACATGGTGTTCAAACTCTAAAACTAACTGTATAACATAAACTGCATAAATGGATTGTTCGTTATGTACTTTTTTTTTTGATGCGGTTTTAAACTTAATAAGCAGCATTTGCTTAATTTAAAAAGAAAAGAAAAGAAAACAAAGAAACTGCAAATATGTTATAGAAATATGCAGGTAGTGGAAGTAGCAGAAAACGCCTTCGCTGACGACTTGGTATTATATGCAGAAAGTGAAAAAGATTTACAAACAAATTTAAATAATTGTGAAGCAGCCTTAGTAAAGAGAAACATGAAAATTAACGTCGATAAAACTAAAGTTCTGTCAATAGGGAACAGCGATAGTAAAACAGCAATTAAATTAGATGGAAAAGTCATAGAACAAGTAGTAACATACAAATATTTAGGAGTAAATATACATACGGACGGAAAAGAAGAACAGAAATTAACAGTAGAATTGAAAGTGCCATAAAATTGTATTATGCAATGAACAACGCCTTCATAAGAAAGAAAGAAATTTCAAAGAAGACAAAAATAATGGTGTATAACACAATATTTAAACCTATATTAATACAGAGATGTGAAAGTTGGGTCTTAAACAAACAAACGAAGAGCAAAATACAGGCGCCGGAAATGAAGTATTTAAGAGCGGTTGGAGGAGTAACACGAAGTGACAGAGTACGAAATGACGCAATAAGAAACGAATTAAAAGTAGAACCGATTTTGGAAACGATAGAGAGACAACAATTGAAATGGTTTGGGCATGTGAGACGTATGGAAGAAAATAGGCAAACGCAAAAGGAGAAGAGGCAGACCAAGAAAGGCATGGGACACGGAAATAGGGGAGTGTTTGAGGGAGAGAGGAATGTCCGTGAGTAATGCAGTAAGAATAGCAACAAACAAGAAAGAATGGACAAAGTTTATTTCTAATAAGAAATATGGAATTCATAAATAAATATGTTTTTACCTTTACACCCTTAGGCCTAAGTAAGGTTATCGATTATACATACATATATATTTGCTTAATTTCATCTGATTTTTGGTTACACATTTTTTATTTAAGCCATAAATTTTACATTCCCCAAGGCTTCGCATTCCTGAGTCACTTTCTGAAAATATCTTTGGTTGACTGTTTCCTTAGTATTCCTTGTAATTGTCTGAACTGTGTCCGCATTTGACGAGGGATAGATGTGAATACCTGGTGGTAGAAATGGGACAGACAGATCAGCATCGTGAGCAATTGTGATAAATTAAAAAAATATGTGATGAATGGCTTTTCTTAGCGATGATAACACATTAATTAATACGTTAGCTATAGCTCGTTACAAACGTGATGGCACGGGCGCAGAGGCCAGTTGTAAGTAAAAACAAGAGTAAGCATCATAAAACTACTTTCGTTCTTTTTCACACATTTTTGCCAATATGTCGCAAGCGGTTAGAGCATTCGGAATGAGGTTTTCATGACTCGATGTGCAGTGGCAAAGCTTTTATTTTGGTATATAAGTTGTAAAAAAAATAAAAAATACCCTTACCACCTCGATGAGTAAAGAACTACTGAATACGTATTTCGGCAACTAAGTTGCCATCCTCAGCAAAATCTACGAAGGAAGATAATGTTAGACGTCGCACTCTGGG
>JARFOC010000699.1:0-18709 GCA_031763485.1 Osmoderma eremita | reverse complement strand
AATAAACAGCAATGCAGACAGTGCATCTCCTTGTCGCACTCCTCTGTTCACTTGGAAGCTCCTAGTCGTGTTTTGTCTCATGTTAACTATTGCAGTTGTTTCCTCCATTGTCATTTTTATAAGTTTTCTTAATTTGGTTGATGTTTTTATGGCTGCTAGATCTTGTATTATGTTTTCCCTTTGTAGTGTACCAAACGCTTGTTTAAAGTCGATGAACTGTATATGTATATCTATGTCATATTCATAACTTTTTTCTATGACTTGCCATTTCATTTAACTGCGTCTCTAGCTGATTTTTCTTTCCTATATTCAAACTGATAATCTCCTATAATAGCTTCGATGTGATTTGTTAATCTAAACTTAAGTATTGTCATCAATATTTTGTAGGTTGCGTTTAACAATGTTATGCCCCTGTAATTTGTCAGGTCTCCTCTCTACGGTATTGGCACTATAATTCCCTTTTTCCATCTAGTTTTGTTAAATAAAGATATCTAAACAAATGGATTTGCCATTTCGCCACTATTTGGTTTTACAACATAAAATCTGCAAGTGAATCATTGAGGTGTAATTGCTCTACTCGTTTTTTGCCGAATTTCAAAGCAAATGTGGTTCAAGTAATGACGTCAAAATTGAAACTGGTTCAAGGGATTAGAACGGGTTTATTAGACCACTTCAAAATACGAACATCGTCCTTCAGTAAACAAAAACAAAGCTCCTTTGGAGTTGCTCGGACCAGATTATGTTCGACTATGATTAATAATGACGTACCGTCGACCTCAGATGTATTCCCCCTCGAATGGATCGTTCGCGAAAACGTGCTGAACATAACTCAGAATCATTTTTGGAGATTATGTTGCCAAAAATCGCTTTAAGTCAATGTGATACCACAATGGTATTGTACCTTTCCTTGCAAATATACACAGATAGCTCTAGATGACGTCATTTATAAAGTCCGATAGATTTAAGCGATTTCCTTCCGATGAAAACAAGGCACGCCTTTTCTTTCCGTAAAATATTTTTAAATGCGTATTTGATTGAATCTTTAGCCAGTCCAGGTCATTCTGTAACTCTTCCTCGAGAGAAAATTCCCAAATAAGTAGTTAGTTCCTTTTAGACCATTCGGCGGCAACAAGTTGATCTTCGTCCGACCACACTTCGTCTTTATTCGACCAGGACAAGGCAACGAGCTGTTATTCTTCGTCTCTCCAGGACAGAACAAGCTAATTATCAACCAAATCCCAAATAACGAAATTATATCTAACATACACACTATAAATATGTACATCCTAATAACGTTTTGTTATAAAATTTGCTAAAATTAAATTATTCAAATAACCTAACAATGACGTAATTTTTTCACATCTTCAAATACAGTAGTTTGGGCTACAAACATTTTGAAAAATTAATTGCATTTTTAATATACAATAGAGAGGAAAATTAAAAAACACAATCCAAACAATGTAATTTTTATACAGACACTCGTTTTTGTGGTTTCACGAGGTCCTTTCTGACTTCATTTTCAATATTACTCACTTATAATTATGGAGTTTATGAATGTAAAAATGCTTTAAAAGTTGTCTACCTGTTAATTTTGCAGCAACCGAGTATAGAACAACATTAATTGTAAACGTAGTTCTTCACTTCATTAGTACTAGTAGTGTCCTTCGCACAAAATCTTTTCCATATCGTCCTCAATGACCCCATTGAACTAATAGCTCACTGATCTCAATCCAATATGTCATTACCATCTTGCAAGTTACATTTTCTACAATACAATTCACAATTAATTTCTTTAATAATGTACCTGTTCCTCTTTTCTTTATGTTTAGCTGTTTTAAAGTTTTGTGTATTCAACTATATGTTGCTGAATCTTGAGGGAGCTCTTGCTTTAGGATTCAATGACCAGTCCCGACATATGTCTCCGACATATGTCCTGAATTTTATTAAATCAATTTGTGTGGTGTGGATTTCCCAATACTGCGTATTAGTGATACCAACCCACAGTCCTTGGAATTCTTTCACCGACCAGTGATTATTCTACCATCTTGAATTTAATGACTTGTTGGAAGTGAAGTTGATCATTGCAGCACATTATTTCTGGAAGAAAGGCCGAATGAAAAATACGTAGTATTTGTGAAGAAATAAATTTGAAAGGATAACAAAATACAGTGTAAATAATCAAGCATAAAAAGTGATAGTGTGGTAAAATGGTAGATAATCATTTATGCAATGGATCAAAATTGAAGTTTCACATTCGATAATATCCAAAATTTTGAGAACCTCGTTTAGTAGTTGTTGACAGCAATATAATCTGAATGGTGCATTCGCATAAAGGCATTTGAAGGCTTTAAGGTTGAAGACCCGTAAAAGGGAGCATTTGGAGTAATAGACCTCCAGAATGTATTTTTTCGCTCTCTTCCCCACTATAAAATAGATAATAGATTTTATCGTCGCATTTGGTTACCGTATCCTAGAGGAAGGCGTTCGAGCTTAAGAACATTTCCTTTATCGTGGCCACACCTTCTGGTAACGCGCCATTACATTAATTCTATTACGACACGCCAGGCGAAAACTACTCTTGATTGCCGTATAAACGAGAATGCCCGACTATAAATGGCTTTAAATTACCTACACTCGTTCTCTGTGTCGCGAAAAATCGAATTTCGCCGCGGTAATTTAATATGCGTTTAAAGCTTCTTTTATCGTTTCGCCGTGAGACGACAATTTAGAAGGAATTATCTCTTATTACCTAAAATAAATTTACATACCGAGAAATACGCTTTAACTTAGGAAAATATAAATCGTAAAACTTTAGTATCAGAAGTGTATTTAACAACAAGATTCTTTAAATGGTCTCTTACGAGAAAGTTTTCCAAATTGACTGGATATCCGTGTTTCTACATGTAAATAATAAACGACTGTAATGTAGATTGTTTTACATTTTCTTAGTTGTTTCGATGGTTTTAACCGAGAACAAGTTGCTAAACTTTAGCCGACAGAGTGTTAATTAAATATTTACTACCCGTATATCTTTGTGATCCAGACGCAAACGAATCAGCTTAAATTTTCATTCAACAGCATCTGAAATAGACCCCGCATAAAACAAATACCGTCCCTAATATCGGTAACCGAATAAATTCGTGCGGTATTTAAATAAAGTAGAGTGCCATGAATATTTTTTAAGTTGTTGATTATCTGTCACCTACTTAAGTATGAATCCTTCTTTTATCGGGTACATGCTCATTTGGTGTATTTTTTTTTGTTTAATTCCTAGTTTTGAGTCTTTGAAAATAGCAGGTCGAGGTTGTTTACTCTATGAGTACAAACTTGGTATCAAAGCTGCAGTGGCGGCCAGAAAAATATGTACCGCATATGGGTGTGAAAATATGTACCGGAGATGATGGCGTAAGTGATCGAACAGCACAGAAGTGGTTCAAAAAAATTTCTTCGGGAGATCTCAGTTTGACATACAAAGCACGCTCTGAGAGACCGAAGATCATTAACAACAAGGATATTCAACAGGCTGTGGAGGAAAATTCTAGTACAACGTGCCTAGAGCTTGCAGAAAGGTTCCATGTGAACAAAAGGAATTGCCCGTTATACGTTTTTTTGAAGTGGTCAAACCATCACTGCTAACTTGTATTATGAAGAGCTTCAGCAAGTACAACCACCACTCATCCAAAAACAGCCTTCTTTGGTCGATATAAAAAAAGTGGTGTTCTGATAGGATAACGCTAGGCCGCATATTCTAACAGTGACCAGGAGAAATTTTTCTATACTTGGCTGGGAAACGTTACCACACCCTCCATATTCTCCTGATACTTCGCCAAGTGATTACCACCTTTTTTCGTCTCTTGACAATGGTATGAAGTTTAGGCTGTCCTCAAAAAGAAATCTGGTAAAACAAGAGAAACTGACTCCTGTGACCAAATGGATCTCACAGCGGAGGACTTCAATAAGTACTTTGTGCAAATTGGCGAGAGCATGCATAAAGATATCAATAGTAATGACGAGGATCCTTACCTATTATTGAAAAATTCTAACAGGTCACCGGTGAATACATGTTATTTTCAACCAGCGGGTCTGCAAGAAATAACAAACATCATCAGCAATTTAAAAAGACAGAAAACTAAAGATATATACGGGATGACTACAGCTTTGCTAAAAGACATCTCCGGAGAAATTGTCGAGCCTTTGTCAAACATTATTAATCACGGCCTGAAAGAAGGGATTTTCCCACAGGAAATGGAGGTAGCAAGAGTGGTACCTATGTACAAAGAAAAGGAGACAAGGAAAAAGAGGAGAATTACAGGCCGATATCTGTCCTACCTGTTTTCTCCAAAGTAATTCAAATCGTGATATGAAGAAGGGTCGTCTCTTTTTTGGAAAAACGAAGTACATATATTCACCCAGGTGCAGCACGGATATAGATCTGGAAAATCCACCATAACAGCTTTAGCCGAGGCTGTGGAAGAGGTTTTTACTCAAAAGATCATCGGGAATATGTGGAGATGGCTCTGTGAGATCTCAGTAAGGCTTTTGACACTGTGTCGCATAGTCTACTCCTTACTAAACTGCAATACTGCGGAATGAGAGGTATAGCACAGAAATTATTAAAGTCTTACCTTGCCGATAGAACTCAAGTGGTAAGCTGGCAGAACTACACATCTAACGCCGCTCCAATCGTATACGGTGTTCCACAAGGATCACTTTCGGGCCTGTACTTTTCATAATATACATGAACGACCTACCTGACAATATTATCCAGGGCCAAAGTATGTTTATATGCCGACTATACATCCTTTGTGGTGAGACAAGACAGCTCTTGTCAAATGAATCAAAGTAAGGATGGTACACTAACAGCAGCAAAAACGTGGTGCGATGCCAACAAACTAAAAATAAACGAAACTAAAACACAAATACTTACCTTCTCGTGAAGCACTAAGAGGCAAGTAGCGAGCTGCCTTGGAGTTATAATGGACGGTGGACTAAGTTGGTCAAAATACATATCTTCGCTCACATCCACCTTAAGTACGTCATTATTTACAATAAGAAGAATTAAAGAGCTAGTAACACACGAAGCAGCAAAACTAGCATATTATGCAAATTTCCATAGCAAAGCAACCTATGGAATAATAACGCAGACCAAACAATCGGTGAATTACTGGGGTGTGAAACTTTACAATAAGTTGCCTGAACAATTGAAATTGCTAAATGCAAACAGGTTTCACAGAAAGGTTAAGGACATGCTCCTTAAGAAGGTTTTCTACAATGTGGGTGAATTTTTAACTTGTGACTCTTGAAAACATTTTATTTATACAATTGTGTCTTACTATATGTTTGTAATTCACTTCCTTATTTTAATGTTTGTATTATTTGTCTACATTTATACAATTACATACTCTTACTGACGTGTAACGAATCAAATGTTACAAATAAACTACTACTACTAGGTACTTCAAAATTCGAGTTGATGTAATAAATGCAGTCAGTCAATTTTTTGATTCAAAATCCGAGAGTTCTACAATACCGGCATACATTGTGTCACGTTGGCGAAAGGTCATCGAGTTTGATGGTAATTATTTCGATGAATAATATGAAATAATGATAATATTGTTGTTTCTTAATAAATATTTGTTTTTTACCACTTCACCATCGACGCGCGAACTTATTTGGTTACCCGATATATGATATATTACATGAGACGTATCAAATGTTAACACATACATATTTCTAAAAAATTAAGTCGTATCTTTATTTAAGAAAATGCAAAAGAGAATTATAACATTTAACAATTATTGTACTTTATGGGAACATGTGTAGCTCATAGTAATTAATTTGAAAGAACCATAAAACCTACTCTGTTTAAAAGCGTTACGTTTCGGCTCCATTGTTAATGTTACTAACCAACTGTTGACGCGTTCGTTGTATATGAGCTCCAGAAGGAATATGGGCAGGCAACAGTTAACTGTTGATATCAGCGCGTGAGGTAAGAGTTAGCCCAGGGTTCGGATACAATTTGCTCCTTTTTAAAATGTAGATTGGTTTTTTATTTTTGTTTATTTATTTTTAATAATCTTTAGAAGTATTACTAATACTTTTTCTCCTGCAAATAAGAATATATATTTAATAAAATCGCATTTTCTTTGCAACAAACAAACTGCATTTTGCTTTTACTAAATATTTAAAAGTACAAATTTATTTGTCAGCAATGTTTTAATAAACTATTTTTATTTTTCTATTTGATACATTTCGAAGTAAAATTTAAAACGTATGTGTTTACTAATGAAAGTTAATATTTAACAATTAAAGCTTATCATTTCTAAAAGATAACATGATTAATTCCGTTTAGGTTCTTGGATAGTTTCAACTTAAGTCGCAGGCAATCCTGAGAAACAGTATTTCTTTGTTTACTATAGGCGGTCAAACAAATCTCTCTTGCAAATTATGTGACATGTACCAAACTTTGAAAGCATAGACACTGCAGAAAGAGTGGAATTCATACAAAATTTATTCACAAGCAAAAATTAAGTATCTAAGCTAATATTTTCTGAAGTTTTAAGGGTCTTAAGAAGTTTCGAGAATTTGCTGTGTTTTAATAGAACTAATTATTTACTTTGAAAATAGTCAATAATTCCAATACTAGAATAGCCATGCAATTGTAGTGTATACAACAATCCTTACTAAATTCCTTTACTAAAGGAAATATATCCGTGCTTGCTAAATCAATGAAAGTAGCCTAATTTTATGTTCTTTTCTATTATGTGCTGGCTGTATTTTTAGTAAGGCAGCGATACATCGCATGCGTAGTACCAGAACACATATAGATCAGTGGATTTATATCTTATTATATTTTATTACATATTATATATCTTATTAAATCGTTAGATTTATATCTTCATACGTGTAGTAGCTAGCAATAACATTTGTTAGAAAATCAAAAAATTAGCCAATGGTTTAGATCTAATAAAAAAAATTATCATCGTTGACTGGCTGTACCCGGTCACGCGTTGCTGTGACCCAGTCTGGTTAACTTGAAAAAAAAACACTTTTTTTGCCAATCACAGGTCTGACATCTTACAGGATCTTCCAAGTTGCCTATTAAAATATTTTGGGGAAAGGAAATATACAAGAATTCTGAAAATAAATACACTGCCATAGGTCAAAGTGATCTTTCAGAGTAAATTACTTTCACTTTTGCATAGCCATTAACTTTCTTATTTTAAATAGATTGTTATAATTTTTATTGCAAATTCTGATTCTAAACGTTATTCTAAATACAAAATCTTAAGCTTTCCCTATATAACTGAACCGATTTTGATATATCTTCAAACTTATGTGAAAAATCGTTTTCGGTAGCCTTTCATTTAAAAAATTGCTTTTTCGACACTCTCAAATTTCAAAATTCAAGTTGCGTGTCATTTGAAAGTATAATCTTCAGGTTTTCAAATCATATGCTAATTATGATTTATTATGAAAAATTTACAGTTTGATTGCTATATGATCTCGAACCTCGTTATGTTTAACTGTCCAAAATTCAATTTTCTTAAATAGAACACTCTCTATATTTTTACACCATGATACACAGAATCAAATTCTGCAACGATTAGTATTAGGTTTGTCTATACCTATTTCGTTTCGTTTTCCTGTTATTAATAATTGTGTATTTTATTGCCATATTTTGCTAGAATTAATACAATTTTTTCGCAATAAGTTTCAACCAAACAAAGTATTTATTGACTTAACACACAAAAATGTACACAAAGCTGGATGGAATTCAGCGCGCAGTACTAAAGAAGCTGTATTTTAATTACTAATACTAATAAAATCTTTATAAACTTTCCAGATTTTCCAGATACTGCCTATCAAATAAAATTTTTTTCAAGGCATGCTTGTTTCTTCGAAGAGGCTGATTTTTTAATCAGCCTAAAGTGATTTAAGTTTATTTTTCTCCTTATTTTCTACATTTTTTCCCCATTTTGTACTTTTTTTGTGTTAAGTTTTCTTAAATAGAGAGTGTTCTATTTAAGAAAATTGAGTTTTGGATAGTTAAACATAATGAAACTTGACATCATATCGCGACCAGACCGTAAAATTTTCAAGGATACTTAGATTATGATTTCAAAGTCTAAGGATTATATTTTCAAATGATAAGCAACTTCGATCTTGAAATTTAAGAATGTCATAAAAACAATTTTTCAAATGAAAGGCTACCGAAAGGGTTTTTTTTACATAAATTTGAACATATGTCAAAATCGGTTGCATTTAGGTATAGGGTAGAATAATGTTCAGAATTTGCAATAAAAATTATAATATTCCATTTAAAATAATAAACACACTGTTCGGATTACTCCTCCCGCACAAGTATTATATATATATATATATATATATATATATATATAAGTGAAGGGAGAGGGAGAGGTAGTGCGTGTGTCTAGTTTAAGCGATCTTCGAGAGCCATTCGGTGCCGGACTTGATGATGGGAATCCACGTATTCCCGAAACACGTGTCGTCCCGAATGAATTGATTATTGTGCGGGAGGAGTAATCCGAACAGTGTGTTTATTGTGCTGCCCCACAGTCCTTGCTATCTTTACTACATTTAAAATAAGAAAGTTAATGGCAAAAGTGAAAATAATTCACTCTGAATGATTGCTTTGGCCTAGGGCAGTGTACTTATTTTCAGAATTTTTGTGTATTTCCTTCCCTAAAATATTTTAATAGGCAACTTGGAAAAACCTTTGTAAATACCTGAAAGGACGCGCGTATTCGGATGCAACGTTGTGTCACAATTTCAAAGTAATCGGTGAAGACCTTTTGGAGATTTGAGATCATAAACACACTATCTTCTACATTTTTTATAGTTGTTGTTATTTACACAACTTCACATTCAGCAAATGCA
The DNA here is from genome assembly GCA_031763485.1 of Osmoderma eremita. Classification (NCBI taxonomy): domain Eukaryota; kingdom Metazoa; phylum Arthropoda; class Insecta; order Coleoptera; family Scarabaeidae; genus Osmoderma; species Osmoderma eremita. The sequence continues at coordinate 9,808 of JARFOC010000699.1, read as the reverse complement.
TAGAGCGTACTCAGTTGGATAGATAAGGTAAGTTGTCAACGCACTTAATTGACATTTGTCCTTTCGACATTCTATTTAGTGTTGATGGTTTTCGTATTGGTTAACCATAACCATATATCTGCGAATCATATGATATGCTTTGCAATGCTCTCAGTCGTCAGTTCGTCATGAAATGACAAAATGTCAAAAGTCGGTTGTTGAGTTGCGAGAATTATACTAACATTACCACGGATGTATATAATTACCACCGTCGAATGAATTCACCGAGAAAAGGATCATTTAAGTTCAAATGGCGACACACACTAATACAACACCAGGCCGAAAAATAATCTAAAACTACCGTATCCCCAACTGTAAGCCACCTAAAGACTCGCAAATGTTGTTGACTAATGCTTTCTATCCGGTATAAGAGTTCCTCGATGGTAATCATGTATTTAATTGTTAGTTTGTGTCATGTGTGTATACAATTTACATTGTACATACACATTATTCCATTGTACGTGTAATATTTCTACATATACATATTTCCTATTCTGTTTAATACATTATCAATCTCTTTTTTGTAACTTTTATTGTAACTTTTATTGCAGTAAATAACCACTTTACTTACTTAATTAAAGAAACATTTGTTTGACACGATATATTCAATGCTGAATACAATAGCTGAAAAATGAATAGTTCCACCAATTTCATTATTCCTTTGACATGGCGCGAAATTATTTGGCATTTGAACTTACTGCTGCAGGTTCAATTTGCGAACATTGTTATACAGTTGTGCACGTAGAAAAAAAAAACCGATTGCACTAAACTAGTACTCCACGGCAAATATCAACACAGGCTAATTTATACGGCACAGTAACGCCCCGTCTATTCCCAAAAAAAAAAAAGCAAAAAAACCCGGCGTACGAATAACAATTTTTATTCGGCCGCCAGGGCGTCCAACCGATCGGTTGCAGTGGCGGCGCGAGCGGGTGCGCTATAATAACCCAGGCGCATTGTTGTGGGGCTTAATTTACAGGCCGCAACGTACTATAGAACGACATTTCTGAAAAGGTCGCACCAGACGGAGAGTTTGAAAGTTGGAACAACCGGGCGAAACCGCGGCACTAATGAGGTGTGCTGACATTACATCCTCCTTAACAATTACCACTTAGTCAGCTTCCTATACGGATTTTTATTTTTTCTTCTCTCCTCTATTCTACTACGTTCTTTGTATCCCCAAGCTTTTAAGTCGAGAGCGTTTCGTTTTAACTAACTAGTTATTCTGCAAATTGTAAGAAAAAGTAATTATTAAAATTCAAGTTTGTTTATTTACATTTTAATGCAATTACGATTTGTTTTCTAATTGGTCCAGGCAGTTTATTTCATTTCTACTTAACATGAATAAATTTCAACTGTGAATTAATGCAGAATGCGAATCCGCATAATTTGCGCGCTATTACCACATCATAATGATAATGACCTATAAACACACTGTTCGGATTACTCCTCCCGCACAAAGTAATAATTAATTCGGGACGACACGTGTTTTGGGAATACGTGGATTCCCATTATCAAGTCGAATAACCGAATGGCTGCGAAAATGCTTACACTAGAAACATGCACCACTTTCTCGTCTCACTTCACTCCCTCTACCTACCCCAAAAACACATGTACAATTTTTTCTATTCCGCCCCGAGTAGGAGAGTTCTTAGAAGGACCACATACCGCCACAGGAGTACGTTTTTATAGCTCATAATAAATCCATCAACGCCGAAAAAGACAGAGGCGCTTCTTCCCGAATTAGAAGACGGTAATATGAAATATGTTCCTTGTATCTAGTTTCTATAAACCTCTTTGTCTGTCCAATGTAGACCTTCTCGCAATCACTACATGCAATTTTATAAATTCCTGACTTTTGTCTCGTTTCCGGTTTGTCATTCGGATTTCCTAACAGGTTAGTGTGTTGATTTGATTTTCATATTTTCGTCTTTTACGACCCGGCTAATTCCTTTTGTTATTTTATGAAAAGGTAATATTAAAAATTTATTTTTGTCGCGAGGCTCTACCGGAATAAGCGTTGTGGAATTTCTAAGATGTTGTCTATATTGGACCTTCTTAAGGACGCGATCAACATCTACAAAGAAGTTGACAACTTAGTGTGTCAACACTATGTATTGCTTGTTTGTTTGTTTTACTATTTTTAATTGTAATTTTCCTAAGCTTTGTCGATAAAATTTGTAATTTTCATGACAATAAAACACGTTATTATTATTATTATAAGTAACCATTATGTATGGCAATGTTTTTAATATGTTGATGGTGTATTCAGAGAAGAGAATCCTTTGATGTTGAAGATGCTGCCAATTCATAGTTTGGGCATATCACACATGAAACCATTACCAATGATCTTTAATTCAAGCAATTCATGCTCCATTATGCCACCACATACAATACACTTTCTACGCATTGTTCATTCAGTTTAGTAAAGAATAAATATAACAATAAATAATTTTGAAATGTCAACCAATAAAATACTGAAATAGAAACAGCATAACGGTAAAACATAAATAACAATAAAACACAATTCTCTCACAACACAGAAGAGATAAATAGCTGGGTCATAAGCATTTATAGACAACAGTTGACATTGACAGTAACTACAATCAGTCTAATCAACACTTCTAGAGTTTGGGCTGTTCCTCCCGACTCACGCTGTATAATGCTCTTGCTGCTAAATAATAAACAAACAAAAAAATGGGTATGAATATACCCATTAGAGACAGAGAAAAAAAATTGTATTTCAGTATTTATTATAATTTTTCTTAAAAATTTCCTTACATAAGCTCTCAAAATGCTTATACTGTCACCTTGTCAACTGAATAATGTGTCAAAGTATCAACTAAACAACTGGTGGTTTTTAAAAAGAATAAAAGCTAATGAAGACGCCGCATTTACACGAATCAATCCCTATATTCTATATACAAAAGGGTAGAATTCGAATTAAAGATTGACTAGTACTTTCCTTACTTTTCATTCACAGCATATGTACCCACAATATATATTTATATAATAAAAAACCAATCTAATATGCCTCAATCCCAAGTATACCCGAAACACCCACATGCAAATCAGTTGTTCTATACGTAAGTGCGCATAATTTACCCAAACTGCCAACGAGTCACGGTACTCTGCTGCTACGGCGGCAGATAGAGGGCGTCGTAGGCGGCGTGCGAGGCGAAATTGCAGCTCGCTTCAATTTCTAAACACATAACCGCCGGAGTAAAGTCTCGTTACGCCCGTTGTGTGAGTGTTGCATTTAAATGAGTCTGTGTGTGCTCGACGCGCAGTCCTTACTGATCCTATTTAAACGACAGAAGATTGAAATCATCCGCATCGTTGGCGACACGCTTTCCGTCCCCTCACTCAGTATGCCGCTTTCAGGGACGGTTTAAGATTATTGTAATTGATGTCGATTCGACAGCGACGAAGCGTACGAGCTTTTAAGGAAAGGTATCGACGGCCCCTGTCACGCTGTGAGGACCAGGACGTTGAAGAGAGTCGGTCTGGAAAGAAAATTTGCGAAGGCTTTCGGGAGCTGCTTTAATTCGCCGTTTGATTAGTCGAATTGCTGCTCCGAGAGTTTCCAATTTAGGATAAACTGCTACAATTTTGCCAAATATCCGGTTAAATGGACAATAGATCACATTATAAAATAAATTGAACAACATTGCATGGTAGGAGTAGTTAATTAAATTTTTTTTCGGTAATTAATCGATTTGAGCTTTGGTGTGCCAATGAAGTAAATAGGTTCAGGTTTTTAAGTTTCGTTTCTCGTCGCAACAATAAAGACACGGTTGATTTATTGTCTTCAATAGCATATAAGCGAGAGCGTTCGATGATCACCAAACTCCCAGCGCATTGTTCTTACAACTAACATAAGTAAGATCCAGCCAGTTCGTCTCCTATTAATATTAAATAATTATGTAATTACTAATTAATATTCTTTTTTCAGTTCGTGTTATAATAATTTTATTATACTGTTGATACCTGAGTACGTATGCAAGACCAATTTTTCACAGAAACTAGGCGTGAAATACTTGTTACGAAGTTTTTGTTTATGATTTTTAGATAACGGTTTGTTTCTTTTTGAGTTTCAGATGCATTTAATATCAATTGATATTCTAAGAAAAGTGCCCAAACGTAAGAACTATTTGGGAAAAGAGATTCTAGTTTTATGTTGAATTTTCTTGTTTAGAAGAAATCCCTAAAAAAAAAAAACTCAAAATAATAATAATCTCTGTGATAAACCCCCGATACCCCTAGGGTTTACAGGGTGTGGTTACCCCAGAATTTTACATCAAGCTACTCGTTTCTACAGCCTAAATTGAGCCGTGGTCGAAGAAATGCCAGTGATGTTATAGGTAGTCCGGGAATTGAACCTCAGAACCTCCAGATTAGTAGTATAGTCACCAACCCACTACACCACTACGGCTCTTAAACTCAAGCTATAGCTATCGTAATGGGATCATACAATGTTTTTCGATAACAATTATTTGTTTTTACAAGTACAACTGTAGTTCTAAATCCCAACCTTAACATGTAATATGGGATTTAGTAACAACTTTATTTACCTCCTTAATGTGTTTATCAAACTTTGTATTCGATGACTATATTGCAGCTTTTAGTTATATTTTCATGAATTCAACTTTCAGGCATATACTTGGATTCGACACTCACTTTCTAGTTAATTTTACTTAATTAATTTAACACTTAATTCAAACATACACACAAAAGTACTTACAATAATTCAATAACTTTAACTCTGAACTGCACTATTTACAAATCACTTCGACATTACAAGCGTGGATAATCTTATACTAAAACTAACCTATTCACACGGCTCCGTATATACTCAAATTTCGTTTAGGAAAATTCTATTTCTGGTATATTCTGAAGCGAAAAAGATCTTCTGGATATAGGAATAAAAATCCTGTAAACAGACGGGGCCAATCTGAGTGCGCGAGTAGTTTTTAAGTTCAACGAGCCAATTAGGTCGCTCATTTACAATTTAAGCTAACAGCTGGTACATTAGCCACTAGATGTCGCGACGATATCGCAGATATTCCGTGACAATATTTTAGCAGTGCGTAGCTTTCCCATTACTTTAGACTAAAATCATTGCCGTTGTCTATTAATTTCTAGACATTACATTTACTTCCGTTTTTTACTAAAATGTACTCGCTTAAAAAGTACATTAGAACAAAGCTTCAGTTTAGGCATTTCTATTTAAGTTTTTGTATGTCACACCAAAGTTTTGTATCCATAGTTTGAAATCATCCACTGCATACATATGCGTTACTAACAAATTAATCTTTAGCCAAGCATGGATTTAATTCATTTAATTAATTCCCTAAATAATTCTTTTGAAATTTAAATACTTATGCAATCAAATTACTCGTAATTTTAACCTACTTATTTAATTAGCTCATAGAATAATTCTCTTTTGTTGTCTATATACTTATCTTAAACAAAACATGTGTTGATAATAAACACACTGCTCGGGTTACTCCTCCCGCACAAAGTATTAATTAATTCGGGATGACACGTGTTTCGGAAATACGTGGATTCTCATTATCAAGTCGGATACCGAATTACCGACGACACGTGTCGTCCCGAATTAATTAATACTTTGTGCGGGAGGAGTAATGCGAACAGTGTGTTGATTGTGCTGCCCCACAGTCCTTGCTATCTTTACTAATGTGTTGATAAGTAATCAAAAATTAAAACCAATTCACAATTCACTAATACACTGTATTTGTAACAAAATTCTGCAGTTGTAAAATATAGTTCGAATCTAAAATATTCCTTAATCAGTTCCTGTCCTATTTTATTCAGGCACGTAGGGGCTCACACACAAAGAGAGGCGTACACATACGGCACACACTCGCATCGTTGGTTCCTGCGGTTGCTGATTCCTGCTCTCCCGAAACACCCCAACGGTTGTTCCCCCTCATATTACATAAATTATATACAGAAGGTGCACCCGCGCTTGTTGAATCTATTGTTAATATTACATACATCCAGTGTACCGGGACTATTTTAATATCGTTTTAACTTTAACGGTTACAAACTCGGTAATTTTCCTTTTCGTCGTGTTCTAATTCGCAAATTTTCTTCGTTAATAATTCTCGTGTTTTGCCGGGTACTACTAGGTGGTACGTCGCCTTGCATGTTGTCTGCGAAGTACGGAAGAGAGCGCTAGATACTCCAGGCTGTTGCAGAGTGTGTGTAATGAAGCAGTTTGTTAATTTGCGATCGTAAATTTCTCGTGAAATATTTTGGGCGTTGATGTCTGGTAAATTTTGAATTTACACTTTGGGTATCTACAATTTTCCTCCTCGAAATCTAAGATCAAAACCGTTGAGATTAGTTTTAAAACTACTGACTGATACATGCATTCTTTTATCTAGTAATAACCATGTAAACTAGTTTTTGGAACTGCGGCACGTCACTTACGCTTAATAAACTTGTGTGGTGGGGGTGTACACTGCAATTTATGCGGTATAAAAACTGTATACGTATTTCGGCATCGAAGTTTCCATCTTCAGCAACGTGTAACGCTAGCGTGTAACGTTTACTTTATATATTAGATATTAATAACTTTAGGTATAGTATTTAGACAAAATGAAAGTACCTAAACAATTCTTTCTCAAGCCGAAATTAAACAAAGATTTTTAGGATTTTTTGATGTTAGTACCGATAGAACCGCAAATGCCTCGTTTGTAGTTTTGATTAATGTGTTAAAACCTTATAATTTTCAAAGAAAATTGATTGCTCAGTGTTACGATGGTGCTAGTGTCATGGCTGGTGAACTGAATGGACTACAAGCAACAATAAAATCAATTGCACCTAACGCACTTTTTACACACTGTTGTGCCCACAGGCTAAACCTCGTCTTACAACAGGGTACTCCTACTATCAGACAATGTAGAATATTTTTTGCCACCCTGACTGGCATTTCATATTTTTTTCATCATTCCGCCAAGCGTACGGCAGTATTAGATCAAATAATCGGCGAAAGGGTACCTCAACCTGCTGAAACTCGTCGGTACACGCGATCGAAAATTTTGAATTTAGCCGAAGAGTGCAATAATTTAATTTTAGTTTTTCAAACTATTGTGGAGGGCCCTGATTCGGGATCGGAATACATTAATGCAGCAAAAGGTTTTCTCAAGCAATTTAATGATTTTGAATTTGCAATTTTGGCTGTCATATATCCTGAAATTCTTGCTTGCACCAATCTTTTATTCCAAATTTTGCAATAGAAATGTTTAAATATTAAATATTGTTCAGAACAAATACAAATTGCATACTTGCGTATAAAGAACTTCAGAAATGAAATGAAATTTTCAGTGATTTTTAACACCTGCACAAACTTAACTGAATTTCCAACAAGACGAGTGGTACCATCGCTTGACGAAGAAATTTTTAATAAATACAAACTTTTATTTTATGAAATTATTGATTACGTTATTTTACAATTAAATACTCGTTCTGCTAATTTAAGTAAATTAGAATTTTTAGCTATTGTTGATTCTTCAAAGTATTCTGAGTATACTAAAAATTTTCCCAAGAAAGCAATCAATTGCTTATTTGAAGCATATCCCAACATATTTGACAAAGACAGGTTGATTAACGAACTTTCAATTTTGTATTGGGATGAACAGTTTCGTAATATGGATTCAGATAAAACTTTGAAACTAATTTATGCAGAATATAAAGATATTTTTCCAGAAAGTTAGAAAGTTTTTCAGTTTAATTTTGACTATTCCTGCCTCAAGTGTATCAGTTGAAAGAATTTTTTCTTGTTTAAAATGTATAAAGACGTGTCTTAGAAATACAATGTCTCAAGACAGACTTAACGGGCTAGCTAAATTCTCAGTAGAAAAAGAATTAATATCTAATTTTAGTAAAAACGGTTAATTTTATGATGACATTATTAATAGATTTGCTAACTTGAAGGATAGACGTATAAATTTGATGTATAAAAAATAATTTTAAATTGAATATGTAGGGCTATTGGCGATGACTTCCGAAACAAAAAAGTCAACGCGTTTTAAGAATAGTAACTCAAGGGTGACGTGGAAATCTATTCAACTTTTCCTTGTGATCAAAAAATTTTAAGCTGTTGCAATCGCCTCACCTGGAAAATTACCCACGAGCCGCCACTGCATTTAAGACCTTTAACTTGCCATAGGCAGACTGAATGTATATGTTTAAGTGATGTGTAAAGCGAAGATTAATATCTACTAGTACTCCTAGATTTTTCGCAGTCAGTCTACTGTACTTGCATATCATTCATTGTAATATAAGTATCTTCAATATTCAAACTGTTTAAAACTATTGACAATATCGTGTATTAGTAATAAGGAGATCGGTCTATATGTTGATCCTGCAGCCGATAATAAATTGAACCTATATTGATAAGTGATACATAACTGATTGATAGTGATAATTACCAGTATAAATTGATAAAACCGCATCGATGACATATTTGCAGGATCATCATGAGCTGGGGAGTTCTCTGGAGCAGATCGAAATTCACGAATCTACTCTTGAGGCAGGATTTGCAAAGATTCGGTGCCCTATTGAAATGGAACGGTTACCGGCAAGACATTCTGGATGTGGGGTGTGCCACTGGGTCAATTACCAGAACCGTTCTTTATCCTTACGTGAAGGATCGCGTGCGGAAATTGATAGCGGTGGATAAATGTCAGGATATGATAGATTTCGCCAGACAACATAACCAAATTGAACAGATCGAATATAGAAGAATGGACGTGATGAAGGAAGACGAAGTGGAGAAGGTTAAGGAGAAATTTGATCATATATTCGTACCACTGGTAGCTCATTGGATCCTAGATAATAGGTAAGGAATATCCACTGTGGGTGAATCTTTTACTCGTACTCGTATGATTTCTCTACCTAGAATTAGGCTTAATCTATAGAATCAGAAGGTAATTTTATTATTCTTAGAACCCTCCTTGCTATGCTCCGTACAATGCTGAAACCCTGCGGCCAAATCTTCTTAACCACGATGGTCGATACCCCTTTTCACAGATCCTTCAGCAAACTAGCCGCAGAACAAACTTGGGCAAAATATTTACCAAACGAGATCATCTTATACTCCTACGGCGAGGACCCATCGAAATTGTTTACAGATCTTGCAACGAGCGTCGGTTTTAAGGTCGACGCATGCGAATCTCGGAAAGGTAGCGCCCCCGTGGAACATTATCCAGGTAATCGAATCGCTTGTGCTTAAATTTTGGGATGTTCTCAATTTTATTCTCAGACATAGTCAAAGCGTTAGTTTCCCTCTACGATAAGATTGAATTGATACCGGATCAATATCGTGAAAGTTATTATATCGACCATTTGAAGATTGGCTTAGAATTTTGTGCATACTTGGGTGAGCCTTATAAAGTTGATCTTCCGTACGAGAAATTGGTTTGTGTAGCGACGAGAATCGATTGAAATTTATCAAAATAACATCACCACTAAGGAATCTGCGTTTATAAACGTTGTTGTCATTTGAATATAGTAGTAATAATAATAATATGAAAACTATATTCCGAATAAACATTTTATCAATAAAATGGTCATGTTATAAAAAATTGTTTATATGTTATCAATCTAGATTTGAAATTTTTCTTAAATTTCCATTTCCTCAGTGAAGCCTTGCTACTGTGATGGAACGGTAAAATTCAAAATATTTTTTATTTAAACAGAAAGTAAGGTTCGTGCAGTTTTGGGAAAGTTTAAGTTG
>JARFOC010000698.1:117942-131625 GCA_031763485.1 Osmoderma eremita | reverse complement strand
ACTTAGTTGCCGAAATACGTATCCAGGAGTTCTTCACTCATCGAGGTGGTAAGGGTATTTTTTATTATTTTTTACGAAATATTAAAGAATAATTTAGTAACCGTAAAATATAGTAATTTTGATATTCCCGCTTGTAATATTGGTGGCATACTCAAAAGAAGTTAGATGGGTTCGATTTATATGTGTATTGGTTTCAGCTATTTTTTAGTTACATTAATTAAAATTTGTATTTTGCATGATTGAAAATTTAATTATAGCTTTATTTACACCTATGAGAGGAAACACTTCATCGTGCTTATTAACACTAGTACTCTTGATAAGGCAACGCAATGCGCTGCAAATACAGTACAATGCACAATTATTTATTGAGTATTTCATCTTTTTCACTATGCATTAGGAAAATCTTTCTCAACAGATACGACATCCGCAGAATCTTTTTTGAAAACCCTAACCAATACCATCTTTGCTAAAAGATACTAAGTTCCTATCATACGCATTTTACATTCATGATTAAGTTTTGTTTCATGTTTTCTTGAATGTCTGCGGGAAGAATTAAAGTGAAAATGGCAATATTACTTTATTATTGCCCAGTTTGATTAAACCTGTCACAGTTTAGTTGACATTTTATGCAGAACTGGATAATAGGTCTTGGTTCTACAACGCCCGCTTACTAATGATTCTGGAGCAAGAGAGTGCGTGTTGTCTTTGCAATTTCTCAATTACTGCTGATTTTCAAACTCTTATAGAGTTCCACAGGTACATATTACACAAATACATGTACAAATACATATTACACGACATTGTAATGGAACGGTAAATTTTAAAATATTTTTATAGAAATAGAATAGAAAGTTTAATGTTAGTGCATTTTTGGAAAGGTTTAAGTGGATGTGATTAAATTATCCGTTATATATTGTAAAAAGGAGTTGTGTGAACTGGACGAAAAGCGATAGAAGAGAAGCGGGGAAGCCTATAGTGAGGGACACGAGCTGTCAGGCGGGACGTCACTTTTGACATTACGTCAGTTTGACAATACGTCAAAATAAATTAAATTAAGAGTCAGGTGATATTACTGACTGGGATAATTCGCAGGAGGCGATATGTCAATTTTGACATTAGGGAAAAATAAATGGGAAATAAAAGTCAGTCAAGGGACAATTCTTGACCTGACTGGGGGTATTACTGACATTAATTGACTCACATGGTTGCGTTATTTAAGTAAACGTCGTTATCGACCCCGTAACCCTGTAATAAGTTATTAATCCAGAGATATCCGTTCGTGAGTCGGACCAATAAAGAGAGCGAAGACCAGTACAAGAAAAAGGCAGGTTGGCTATATTAAACTCCAACTCCCCGTCAAAGCTGGTAGCCGATGCGAATTAGGAATCCGGAAAGCTAAGTCAACAAACTCCTACATTAATAATTATTCCATTACGTATTTTTTCATTAGTATTCATATTAAAAGTCAAAGGGGACCTCAAATATTTATTTTTATCTATTGTTGTTTTTTGTTGTTGTTTGCTTTGCCCTTATTAAATATTAAACTTGTTGTTATCAAATTTATTATATGGTACATAAATTACTTTACCAGAACTGGGCGACTTGAGATAAGTATCAGATAGAGTACTCAGGTTAGATAAACCATGTTCGAAGTTTAATTTATTGTGAGAGTACCGTTACAACATCCACAATTTTTAACATTCATCTTGTGTTAATTGTCTTAAATTTATGTTATTAATTTTATAATATGGCAAAATGTTATCAGTACCGACCGGGTTATGTCAATGATTTTGACATTCTAATTTATGTATAATGCACATGTTTTTATAGTGTCTACCAAGTCTTCATGAAACAATTCTGTAAACACATGCCGTGTTATCCACCCTCGACTTTGGTTTTTGTATATAACTGGCGGACTTGTGTTTTTAAAGCTTTTGGGTGCGCGTTGGCAATTACCAATAACTATAGTTTGTGAGTGCCACAAACGCTTGAACAAGGCATGAATGTAATTCGATCTTAGGAACGTTATGTCCAGGTGCACTTTTTCCACTCTTGTTTAAATCATAGTATTGATTGCTTAGATCTGTTTATAATCCATTTCTTATTAAACAGATTTATTAAATCGCAAAATCTACATTAACAACTCTGATCTAGATTTTGAACTGAAACCCTTTCATGTAAACGAATGTACAGTACCTGAATCATCTGTCATAAACTAAGAGTATCCTTTTAATCAATGGAATCAACGGAATCAGCGGACATTTTTTAAAAATTTTGCTTGAGTAAGAAGAATTTTTATAATTTCACGGTGACTTTGTGTTGTAAAATTGCAATTACTTGGAACAATAATCGTATTGCAACGCAATAAATTGCGTATATAGTCGTATAAGTATGCGATACCAACTACGATTAAATTAACATACCAGCGTCTTTCGCATTCACGCACGAAATTAATGTTTGCGTTCGTCAGTGGCGCGAAACGTGTTGGAAAAACGCACTCGCAATATTAATAGAGCAATTTGTCTAACGTCCCTTATAAAATCCATTGTTGCGGTTTCGTTCCGCAAAGAAAGCTTCGTGTTTCTTTCCTTCCTTCTTTTTTACATTTCTTTTTGCGTTTCTATTAAGTTATCTGTTCGCCCCGAGGTTCAATAATGAAGCCAACAAGTGCAGGTTGTATTTTTCGCCGATCTAATTTGCGATAGACCGGTAATAAATTGTATTAATTAAGGTAAGTGTGGGTAAATCTATGCACGGCGGAAATTAAAAAATCCCCGATCAGGAAACCAGCACAAAACGGTAATTTAATCAGAGTTGACTAATGGCGCTTTAGATAATAGCCTTTAGGTGATTGCCATCAGCATTGTCAGTCTTTAAGATTTAAAAAGGGTCTTTCGTGTGATTTATTGCGTTCATTCTTCAACTGTCTCATTTGCAAGTGTAGATGAGCCCGAGCTCGGCAAAAATACAATTGAAAATTTCGCCAGGGTTTTATCGCAGAAGATGGATATAATAAAGTCGCTGGTTTATTGTCGTTATGTATACGTCTCCTTGCGGGGGTTATTATCTAATGTAAGCTGGAGGCGATAAGGTATAAAATACATACCTGAAGATTTATTTTATATACTTAGCAATGGCTGAATTCAAGAAAAAAATGGAAAAAAAAAATCAGTAAAATCAGTTCAGAAGTTTAGGTGTTGAATACATTCACATCAATTTGGAAAATTATTTCTTCTAACAATAAGAGATTGGCGATTGAAGGTGAGGATAACACAAACCTTTGGAACTCGTCTTTTTTACAGTATATATATACAGGTATGCTCAGCTCTCACCGGGGTGCGAGATATATTGTCTATAGCGCGATATGGCATACTTGCATTTATCCCCACCTCAGCTTCGTCGCGCGCAACGCCGTAGCACGCAGCACGCCTATCTGAATCATTTTGTATCTGTCTATGCGCACGCAAAGTGAGAAGCGATCGTCGATTTCGGATACACTATGTTAGTTTATACAACCGCAGAGAAGGTACAAATCATAACATGGCATTTTGCTGGAAATTCCTACCAAAGCACGGTCGATCTATTTGCCGTAGTGTACGTGGATTGTCCTAATCCTTCGCATTCGACGATTGAAAGGATCATCCTAAAAGCGTTTAGAAAATTTGGCTGTGTGGTCGGGAATTGCCGTAAATGCTCACAAATAGACGAGCGGCCTCAATTCCCTCTAATACCTCCCGAACGTGAGGAGAGAGAATTGAGGGTTTGTTCGTTCGTTGGTCTAGCCGGAAACTTGTAGACGAAATCGGTGTCAGTAGAAGTAGAGTGGAAATTTTGAAACACAGCTAATACAAAAGTTATAAAGTTCAAAAGTGCCAGGAGATTTTTCCCGAAGACAGTTTTGCAAAAATGGAGTTTTGTGCGTCCGTAGTGGAAAGGACTAAGACGAATATTTTATAAAAAAATATTCTGTTTTTCGACGAGCCCTCCTTTCCACGTCATGGCAAACATAATCTCTCAGTCGTGCGATATTGGTCTCGTGAAAATCAACATATGGTTGGTAGTGTAAAAACTCAGTACTCCAAAAAACTTGTATCTTAGGTGATAACATTATAGGACCATTTGTTATCGATGGCAATTTGAATGGAATGAGTTACTTGAATTTGTTGGGAACGCTGTCCCGTTGTCCATCAATTTAACCCAGATTTTGATGCAATTGGTTTATATAAGACCCGTTGTCCCGCACCAGATTAGTAATGGAGTGTTTAGAAAACACATTTCCTAATCGTGCTATTGCCGGCAAGGGTACCATGGAATGGCCACCTTGATCACCCGACCTCAATCCCTGCGATTTTTTCTGTTGGGTTATGTCAAACAAAATCTTTACAGTTTTGCAACAATTGCGGGCTTGCACCAGTAGCAAGTAAAACTGTTGAGAATTATTGCGACAATAACCCATAGAAATCTCGAGGCAGTGAGGAGGGAGTTTTACGAGACTCGGCTATTGTTTGGCCGCGGATGGGGTATTTTCGAACCTTCCACAAAGTAACATTGTTAGAATTTCGATTTATTTTGTATATTGTAGAGATTATTTTTCCTTTGTTTAATTTAATAAGAATTCATACTTAGAATTACTTTTTTGTTCCCCTGCATAGCATAGCAGCTACAAAATAAATATAAGAAACTTTCCTTTGTACTTTTTACCGTAATCTGAGAGTTGAGAAAAATTACTGAGCATTACGTGATTGAGTGGACCCTTGCTCGGTTTATGATACACTGCGACTGGATATCTCTCGTTTTCAGCACAGAACACCAATTAAAGAGAAACGGGACCCCTGTACATTTCGCTGGAAATACGTATGTCATTACAGCGCCCTCCTCTCTTACTACGTCCAAACCTGGAAGTAGGACTGAATCGTGCTTACGAAATATCGCGCGACATTTAAAAGTTAGATATGTTTCGATTTTCCTTAATCTCATCAGTGTGATACGCCTACTAATAACGAGTCGTATTTACATCTCACATTTAATTTAACAATGCCGTCGCCACATTTTTAATTCGACTTTTAATCATTTCTGAGAATAAAATTTGTCGTCAACAGTCATAATATTCAGTAAATGAGTAAAAATTATAATCAAAAATTTAGCTACGGCATTGTTAAAATACACATTAGGCGAAAATATTGACCAATATGTTTGATTAGCAGAAATCACAGACATATCTAAAAAAAAGTACAAATTCGAAAATAAAAATTAATTCAAAAACAGGATAAGAAACATGTAAGTAATTATAAATATATTAAAAACTCAAATTCTGTTAAAATTGATGATGACACCTGTTTATTTTGTGTTGGTGACAGAGATGGGGTGATGAAATTATTATCCAAAGAAGAAGAAAGTGTAGCAGAAAAATAATGAGTTGAAAACAAGTATTAAAAGATGAATTTTCACTACCTGGTTCTAAAGAAAGTAAATTACCTGTTCATTTT
This sequence comes from Osmoderma eremita, assembly GCA_031763485.1. NCBI lineage: Eukaryota > Metazoa > Arthropoda > Insecta > Coleoptera > Scarabaeidae > Osmoderma > Osmoderma eremita. Next base: position 126,139 of record JARFOC010000698.1, on the reverse strand, counting down.
CAGAAGTGGATGATAATCCTACATTACTAACTTATGGAGAGGGTGCATGAGGGATATCATCACGATTAAAGTACCTCTTTAGAGAATAATTATAAGAACTATGAAAGTGCCTAGAGCATATTCGAAGATATTGTGCATTTACGGATTCATTTGGGTGACACATTTTCTTCCAACTTTTCAATGTTGCTGGATGATTTGGGAACGTATGAAAGTGAATTGATTCTTTATCCCTATAAACGCTTGAACAACCGGGAAATTTACAACACTTGTGAATCCTAGGCATGTCTATTAAACAAGTAAATAAAATCTGAGAAATTTACTTACTCAAAATTTATTTCTTACGTTTAGAAATAGCACAAAGGATGACATCTGACACTATTGTCGGTTGTGGTACGCTAGCGGTGCCTAGCGGGAAAAGTCACAAAATCATTGTATTGGGTGGGGCGCGAGAAATTATAATAAATCTATTAAAAACAATGGTAAATTTCTTTGAAATTCTTACCAAAGTACCACATTTAGAAATGTTGGAAGTTTTCTACATTAAATATTACGTTTTTGACAGTAATATTGCCAACATAAATGCAAATACTTCTAGTTTAATTTTTCGTAAACCAATGGTTGGTGACTTGGATTCTCTCTTGCCCTAATTTCAAGTTGCTGCGTGCTTGTTGCCAAGGTCGCATATTGTGTTGCACCCATGTGGTTCTCCGTGAGACTCAAATGCGCATTCACAAAGCAATCCCCCGTTCTGATGTGGGAATACGTGTACGACAAAATCTAATTTAAAACTATGCGATGTACATTAGAACATCGCATAGTTTTCTGGATTTCCACAAAAGTGAATTTTTAAGTTAGGAATCTTTTTTAAATTAAATTTTGTCGAGGAATTAGTACTCCATATAAATTAATAGCTAGTATATGGATTGACATTATTTATCGATGATGATTTATTATTTCGGTCGATCTCTAAGCCTCTTTAGCTCAGTGGTAGAGCACTGGTCTCGTAAACCAGGGGTCGTGAGTTCAAACCTCACAGGAGGCAGCCGCTTTTTTTAAAATTTCAATTCTTTGAATTTTCTAAGTGTGTATACATACTCAGTTCAGACCTTAGAACATCCTTTATGGAAATACAGCAAAAGTTTGCCGCATCTTGTCGTGATAAATAGATGAATAAAATATGATCCTAAATTGAAATACAATTTTTCTCGAAAGTAACGGATAAATTCTATATAATGACCGAGAATGATATTTTAGAAAAATGCTCGGACACGTCGATTTTTATTTTATAATCATCATTTGTGTAATATTCAGCCGCCCACTCCTCAACCCATACGCGCTAGTAACCCCAACTTTAAAGGTTCAAATAGCAAAGTACTCCTTGTGATCCTTCATTTGATAGCATTTTTTTTGCGAAACAATAAATTAAAGGTTTTTTAAAATCGGTTGATAAAATGGCATTACGGGTCCGTGGTTTAAAAAAAAAATCAGGACCAAATCTTATTGAATTTATCTTATTGCCTGCAAATCTATAATCTTCAAAATTAAATGTTTTAAAATTTCAATGCAAAGTTGAAAAACAAATGACTTATGTTGAAAAAATGAAATATATACTTTTACAATTTGGAAAGAAAATGACTTTCAAGTGCTGGGCGATTCTGAAATTATAAGGCGATATTTATCAGAAGCCTCTTTAGCTCAGTGGCAGAGCACTGGTCTTGTAAACCAGGGGTCGTGAGTTCAATCCTCACAGGAGGCAGAGAGAGATCGGTTATATGAAATAAGAACTGATCCTCCTCTACACATTCATTTTTTTTCATTCATATTTAATACAATTTAGGTATGACAAGATGTTTCTTGATATTTTCACAGATAAAACCCGTGTTTCAAAGAAAAAGAAAGTAGATTTTCCTTTTCTGTAAGGCTAATATAGATATCTTTGAGAAACGGGAGGAAATTCAAGGAACATTTGTTTTCTTTACGAAAATACAAAAAATAGAGTTATACACGATAGAGTAGTAAAAGCCTAGGATTCCAATACAAACAAACGCCACATCTACACCCTAACGCACGCACGTATAGACGCATACATATACATTCACATCCGTACTCTACTACAGATAATTTGGGTCCTCCCACTGATCTGGGGTTGATATATGTATATGCGTCCATGGCACACTAATGGCCGCATGTTGATTGCGAGTTTTAAAGGGAACTAGATTTATGGCAGATCAGGAGTTCGGGGCAGCATAGAGCTCGTTATTTATCTGCAAATCCTTTTAATGCATTAACTTCGCCGCTGCTGCTCCGTGTTCAATTTCGGATTGCTATCTGGGGGGAAGCTGAAATAAAACACGTTGCTTGGGAGATAATGTTTTAGAAAAACGCTGCTAATATCACTACTAGCTTATTTTCTTCCAGAAGGTCCGTTGAATTAATATGGTGTAAGTTAAACCGGGACTATTTCTTTGTTTATAACGTTTTTTTAAAGTTGGTTCCGATGCCACTAATGTATTTACAGAGAGCATACGGTATCTATCAGAGTACATTGTACTTTAGAAATTAAGTTAATAGCAAGTAATCTGAAAGTAGATGTTTAATTAATTAAATAATTGCATCAAAAGATAAATTATATAAGCATTAATATATGAATGAAAAATACCATTGAATTTTCCAGTTTATTCCTGACTATAGTATGAAATAATATATTTTTCTTTTATCCCTTTGATATAAATATTTGTAGAGTGCAATAAGAAGTGTGTTTATAGTACCTGAGGTAGGCAGCGACCATTACTTACTGATTGCTAAAATAAAAGAAGTCAAATGGAGAGAGAATGCAGAGCAAAATAGAAACACACGCAAGGTAGAATTTCAGAATATATCCTAAAAGTCGAAATGAGAGCTAAGAAATACTCGGAGATAGTTCATGGTCTTATAGACGAAAAGATAAGTGGTAAGGAAATGGAAGATATACAGCAATAATGGAATATTTTCAAAGCAAGCATTCGTGAGACCACTAGAGAAGCGTATGGAATTAGTAGACCACTTAACTTTAGAAAACAGACCGCATGGTGCACTGATGAAATTTAGAAGGAAGTAAAAGCTAAGGAAATGAAAGGAAGGACATTGATAGATTGATTTGGTCCCTAACGCAGAGAAAGGTCTTCCACATCCCTTATCACTGCGGCCTTTTGAGGCCTATTGTATTATTCTGCATTCGGTTGTTTCCTGACTATCCGGATAGATATGTTTACTTCTCTTCGTTGCATAATATACATCGAGGTTTTTCTCTATAGACTCCCATTCTATGTAGGTGTCCAGCAAGTAGACAGGACCCTAATCTGCGTTCTGCCAAGCGACAGTATGTTAGCTACCAAATGTTTTGATGGTTTCCTCACCATCTGTTAGCTATGTTTCTATCCTGCTACATGGTGCCGGTGTTTCTGGTGTTGTTCAATCACCCACTCAGTTGCTGCACCACGCTCAGCAGCTTTTGTGATCCCGAGGGCTGGCTGTGGTCCAATGAAGATCGATTCGGATCTCCTCCTTGCTAGCTGGTCCGCCTGGTCATTGCCTGCAATTACTCCATGCCCCGGCACCTGTATCAGCTTGACTGTTTTGTGTTTCGCCAGGTTTCGAAGGTCTTGCAGACAGACCCATACCAGTCTGGAAGATATCTGATAAGATGCTAATGCCTTTAAGGCAGTTTGACTGTCCTTGAGAATGTAGAGCGGTTTGCTTTGTGGCTCCTATTGGATAGACTTTCTAGCACAGATATGTATCGCGCCGATTTCAGTTTGAAGCATGGAGGCGCGTAGTCCTCCCCCCTCTCCCTCCGCATACACTTGACTCCGATCCTGTGCTCGTTTTCGATCCATCTGAGTGCCAGATTCTGGTCTGCTCCCAGTTTGTCATGACTTCGCAGAACGACATGTTTAGGTAATATAACCAATGGGAGCCATCAGATGAACCAAGAAGTTAGTTAAAAAATTGAAAATAGGCAGCCAAGTTGGTGGGGTCACCTACAGGGAATGGAAGGTACAAGGTCTGTAAAGAAGGGAGAGTCGAAAATGTACAACAAAAAGAGAAGAGGCAGACGTAAGGAGACGTAGGATGATGCACTGGGAAAAAATTGTTAGTGCAGGTACAAGACCTGAAACGAAACAAGAATGATAACTAAGGATATAACGGTGCACAGTGATTACTGAGCTTAAATCCTTACACCCTATAAAGGGCTACAAAAGGGTTTGTGATTACATATATACACAACATCAAATTTTTAATTGATTTTAACACAAAAAACCCTGTTACAATCAACGCAATTATTTCAATGCGATTTTCTTATATAACTATTACTCATTGTCGCTGCTAAATTATTAAACAATTAATTTTCGGTGTGGAAAACCATTCACGGCCATGTGACACGGACGGTTAGAAAGAACAGAAAAAGTCATTTTTCAAATTGTTCAAAGCGTCAGATATAAAAAGCGGTGGCCGCCGGAGCGCTAGTGATAATGCCACTGTGTGGAAAGGCATCGTGGCACGCAACCCAATAATATAGCCAACTTGTAACATAAAAGAGACCCCTTTTTTACGGCGTTAATACGTAAAATATCATAGATCACTCTTATGTACGGTCGCAGAGGCATTTATACATGGAAATAGCCGGATGCATCCGAGTAAGTATCTCTCGTGTGTCACTATACACGTGTGTAGATAGTTAAGAATTTTGCACATCAAACAGAGCTGTGGTCTGTATGAGCTGAATTGAAAATTAAATCTAGAATAAGAACCTTTTTTCCCTTGGTAGAAGCTGAAACTGCATAGTTATATTATCATAGTCTTAAAGTTCTTTTAACATGCAACAGTAACACTTGATAGTAACACTTGATAACGTTGATTTAAGGAATTGCATGTAAGTTTTGTTCTTACTTAGGTATCTTCTTCTTTCTTTCTGTTAGGCCTATGGTCTCTTCTGTGCTAAAGTTATAAACTGTATTTCTTTTTTTTCCTATTGTCAATCCATTCTCCAATTGTATCTATTGTGCATGCTTGTCTTATGTTCTTCTTTCTCTTAATATTTCCAATTTATTCTTCTTAGCACTTTCATTTCTGCAGTCTCCATTTGCCGCTTTGTCTTTGCCTTCTGTTTTCTCTTGTGTAGATTATTATGGGACCTCGCTGACATACTAAAAGCATGCATTTAAAAATATATAAAAATCACCAAGGTTTGTTACCAATCGGTAGACCGCATCCGCAAACTTTTTTGGGGGATAGATTCAACTTATCTAATAACTCAGTAAAATATTTTGGCATTGTCATATGGACACTGGCATGACGGCAAGCAACTGGCAATTTTGAGACTATATAAAAATGTTTGGAAACATTAAAAAAATATTTTTTTGAATTCATTTTTTTTTTGCGTACACCCGTCCTACATGAACAGCGAATGAGATGACTAGGGATGAAATAGTCAACAAAGTCCATGATATCGTATTGGCAAACAGGCCAGTGAAGATCAGAGAGATTGTTGGGATTGTAGGCGCCTCAATTCAAACGTGTGTAGAATATCCTACATGCACATTTGGGCATGACGAAGCTATCGGCCAGATGGGTGCCGCGTTTGCTCACTGTGGACAATAAGCAGACTCGAATGACGAATTCGAAGCAGTGTTTGGACCTGTTTAGCGCAATCCGAAGGACTTTCTTCTCCGTTTTGTGATTGCTGATGAAACATGGATCCACCCTACACGCCAGATATGACGAAAGAGTCGAAACAGTGGACTTTACCAAGCGAACATGTACCAAAGGAGCTGAAGACGGTTCCATCAGCCGGGAAGGTTATGGCCGCCGTTGTCTGAAATTCAAAAGGCATAACCTTCATCGATGTTTAAGAAAAGGGAAGAACGATTCCAGTGTAGTATTAAGCTGAATTATTGGCCAGATTTTACGTCGCACTGAAGAGGAAGGAGCTCCACTCCACGAAGAAGCCACAATGACCATGCGCAGGCACAGTAGTTCAACGTCTCTGGAGCGAAATTTGTGGGATTGGGCTACGAATTGCTGTCGCATCAGCCGCATTTTTCAAATTCTGTGACTTCTTTCTGTTTCCACACAAGAAAAAATATCTCTATTTTATAGAGTTTGACAAATTCTGCTTTTGCTTTAAAAGGTTAGAATATCGTTGGACCAAGTGTATCGAGCTCAAAGGGATGTTGAAAAGTAAACGGAAATTTTCTTAAAAAACAATTTCCTTACTAAACACGGATACTTATCAACCAACCCTCGTAGATCTAATGTTTCAGAAGTATCATAAAGTTTTGCCTTAGAATAATTAAATACATCTTTTTTCGAATTAATTTCGCATTATGCTTAAGTGGGGCTAGACGTATAATTAACAACAACACACTAATAAATGTCTGTCATTATTTAATATCATTGCGTACAAAGGAGAATACATACAAAGTTTTGATACTCCAAATAAAGTCGTCCATTCTGGCTACACCCTGGTTTCGAGTTTCGATACAGTTGTCGCTAATTTATAAGATCATCCTACTTAGATAAAAGCTTCCTAATACCCCACTAAAATCCTTATCTAACGCAAAGAATACATTAACATACGTTTATTGTGCTTTCTTCCACACAGTGACACAGCCTAAGACCTTAAAACGCCAAGGGAAAATAATTATTAGGATTATTCTTCGTCCCACCCTGTTCCCCTTCTTCTTCTCTAATTACTTCGGCAAAAAAAACGTTACTTCCGTAAACGAAAACGAATATGGAAACGAAAAGAGTAATATTTAATCCCCGGACGGTTGACCGCGCCTTGATAAAATTTGCAGTGGAAGGACGATTTTATCTTAATGGCACCAGGAAAAGTTCGTTGCGTCCTTCGCCTGTTGGCACAGATAGCATCGTCAGCCCGTAGCATCCACTGTTCCGAAAGAAAAAACAAGTTTTACGCAGGACCAACGAAGTCAAAACGCAGAGCGGAAAACCTAAAGGAAAGCCATTACACAACCGGAGTAATGTGACCGTGAAATTAGTAAAATACTAGGAGGCCGGTTTGAATCGAGTGTTGGGTAAAATTCGTTGTTTTTGAAGATTAAAAATTAAGATTTACTGCATGTATAATGTATAATGATTTATATGTAACTAAACAGATGGCTGTTTATCGTAAATGAATAAAATTTTCAGCTAGGAAATATATTTTTGTCAAAGCTCAATAACTTTGCGGTATACAGATGGTTACGGGTTGCTATAGTCACCCGAACTTGAAAGAAGTCTGGATGTACGATGTAATAGATATACATTAATACATAATTAATTAGGCGAAGAAGTATCGGCTGATGGACACTCGTTTGGGAGACAAGTATTGAGTGACAGCAGTCAAATTAGGATTAATAATAAACACTCAATTGAATTGACTAAGCTTTCGCAATGATCTATTGCTTCCTAGGAGTCATTCTAAAATATTTGTAACAATAGTCAAGAGTTAAAAGTTAAAAAGTCAGTACTTACTTATTAGAGTTAATGAGGATACAAGTTGAACAAAATAATTCCATAAATGTACAACCATGCTCTAGATTAATTACATCAAAAATTAAGTTAAAAGGCAGCAGCTGTGATTCATTGTGTGTACAACTGTACAACGCAAGAATGCAGAAATTGGCGCGAGAAAAGCTACATAAGTATTAAGAAATGATAATTTTGGAAGTATAATCGAGGAACGTTAAATGAAAAATTCTATACTTTCCTTTTTGTTTAAGTCAGTCAACTCGTGTGCCTCTCTATTAAAACGAATGAAAATGCAAGAACCATGTGTTAAAGTGGCCGAAGAAAAATCGATGTTAACTATTTGAATCTAATTTGAAATCCAATTTGAATCCAATCAAAGTACACAGATTCGAGCCAATCTTCTGTAAATACTAGCATATAATTTATTTTACTGCTCATACATTGTAAATTCTGATGGAATACACTATTACAAACATGATTATTCACCGAATTGGTGAGTGGATAGGCAAAAAATAAAATATGAGATGATTGTTGGAAAAAAATGCCTTAAATAATTTCGGTTTGAATTAGTAAACATGCCTAACATCAAGTAATCATTTATAATATAATTCGTAAACAAAGGTTGAGGAATCTGGTAACTAAATACAGTAAAACAACAGAAGTGTCCCTAAAAAAGTTATAT
>JARFOC010000698.1:87757-109778 GCA_031763485.1 Osmoderma eremita | reverse complement strand
TGGTGATTCCAGCAATAAACCATGCGCCGATAATGGCATTTTTACGGTTAATTGTTTTTGGCATTTTTGATGTTTCTAAAGAAGTAATGGTAATAACAATTTGCAGTTTAAAATAATAGGATGACATTGATGTTATTAAAAAATAGTAGAAATACTAGAAACGGAAAAGGTGCAAACTTGGAACCTTGCGGCTTACCGGATCCGCTCATCATATATTTTTCATGGTGATGCATTCAATGACATTTCCCTTGAAGATACATGTTTCTAAATATTAAGCCAACAACTGTGTACCAGACTTTAGTTTTCGTTCTTAAAAGTTCTTGAATCACGAAAATCTTCACGACACTCCGTTTAATCCAATTTTTCAACACTTTCAATACTGATTAATATCCTACTCTATCCGGATACTAATCTCCCTACAATACTCTCACTGTGTAGCGTCTAAGTACTCGAACATCGGCGTCGCTACCTCTTTAGCGCCCGCATGCCGCACATCTCCGGTTCGATTCGCCCCGAACAAAAAGAAGGATTTACGCCCGCGCTTCGGATTGCGAATAACGCGGAAACTTGTGAAACAAAGAACCGCCGCACCTTCGCAGTGTGTCACCTATTGGATTCAGATCAGATGAAATAGGGCGCGTGATGCCCGCACGTGTGGCGCTCACACCCGTTCCGTTGAAAGTTTCCCTCCGCTCTCCTCCATTGCCGCCATTCTTCCCATAGTCTGACTTGCTTACGCCGAGTTTTAAGTAATCTCCCGTGATAAATTGGAGGAAATTTGTGCATGAAGGGATAGGGGTACAGTTAGGGAGAAGAAGAAAAAAGCGTCGGTCTTCTCGAGGGTATAAAGGTGACGTATTTTAAGAAAGTATCACGGAATATGTAAATGTGTAATTTTGGTACGAACATTTGGAGGCGGAAAGAATTTTTTGCAATTCAGGTTGATGTTAGTCACGTATGTATATTGTATTTTAAGCAATTCGCTGTTAAGATGAGTTTCTGCCTGGAATGGGTAAATTTTTTAACCTTTTATTCATTATATTTCATATTCATATTCCACCGGAAGTAGCCCCATTTCTTTTTTGATATTGCCATGGAAGAAAACATTAATTTTTCAAATTTATTCACAAAAGTCAGTGTTGGTGATTGTATCTTTCAAATTCTGAGGCATGGTATCGAGTGAATGCACTTAAAGGTGTAGGTATACCATGTTCTGTGGAATTTAACGCCCTACCTGATGCTACCCTGTCTAAAATTTGTAAACTCGACAGAAATTAACGCAGGTGCTGGCGATAGATTTATTTTTATATTTTGATTATCATAACAATTTTTCTTTAATTCTTCTTCTTCTTCTTTTTCTTCTGTGAGGGTTTGCACCTGTTATTCTTCACGAATTATCTGCGGTATTTCTGTTTCTAGGTCATCACTGGCCTCATCATGATCTTATGAATTTTTACTTCAATCCTAAGATATTTGTTTTTCCAACTTTCGTAACCTGTTCGCTTATTTCTTTGTAATTGTTCCGTTCGCTTGAGATTTCCACGCCTAGGTATGATATGTTCTTTAATTGTTTCATGATTGGTTTTTAAGAGTTCTTGTCATTTGCAATTTGCTAATTTAAAATCTACTACTGGAAACTAATCAATGGAACTGCAGTCGGTGATCAACTAGGATACCTACCTAGGTTCTTTACCTGTATAACCCCAGAAATAAAAAATCGCACATTGAAGTATTTGAAAATCAATGAATTGTTGGAAGTACTATAAGTGAGAACTAAATCTTTTTTTGTTCGTCGGGCACCAATAATAAAAACACGCAAGTCGTGCTCTGTATTATGGTACAAGTCAATTATTTTGTTATGTTAATACTTAAGAATTAGAAACAAAGACATTTGTAACATTTGTTGCTTTGTAGATTTCTCTTATACGGGATGATTGGTTCATAAAAGTAAATCTTTGAGGACGTGATGGTCTAACCTATTTGAGAAGAGATTTTGCCATAATATGCTTAGTATAAATGGTAATAGTTTTTGCGATATTCTAAATGTTTTTTAGAAGTGTAGGTTATACTACCACTTAAAATTGAAGAAAATGGCAAAGCTTCCTTTCAATATTTCGGTATCCCCCTTTAGATCCTATAGCAACAGCCCTTCTTAATATTATTTTTTTTGTATTGAATCATCATCTGAATGCCAATCAAGGTATCCTCTAGCGACAAGTTCTCCTTATCTTACCACAAAGGACCCAGTATGGGTTTCTCAGATGCGCGCGGTTTTTTGCTACCTTCCCCATTTTCTTTCAGCCCTCTGTTTTGTATAGTGGTTCCAGTAGTGGGTGTAATAGAATATTGGCATGATTTTCCAGTTTGTCGTGGTGCTTTAACCCATTTCTATTAATTCGTTTCTGACGAAGGGTAGTTGTAAATCTTCATCACCACGGTTCATTTCCGATCATCGATAGTATTTTTGATTTGCTTCTTTAGATGAAGGCTACATTGAATCTGCTTGCACCACCCCAAAGTCTATTCCACATGTCCAAATCACCTGGATGATTGCCTTGAGTAGTAAAATTTTGTCTTTTCCTATGAGCCAATATATTTCCTTGACTTTTAAGTCTATCTGATTATATTGTTTTGACAATGCGGTCCAAGTGAATTTACTGTCTATGGGTAACTTAACTATTTTGTGCCGGAGGTTAATGGAATTTGGGTATTGGCTAGATGTACTCTAGGGCACTGAGGTTTCTGCACTTTCGTACTGAGGTTTGTATTTGGTTTAGATAGCTTTGTAGTCTGTTTGAGGCCACAGCACTGTAAATATTTCGCCGTAAAGCTTTTTAAATAGAAAAGTTCGGAAAGATAAAAATAATAGTTGATAGTTGATAGAGATATGTTGAAGCAGATGTGATGGAAGTTAATGATTTTTTTAGTGGCAGTACTTTCATACATTTGAGGTGGATATATTTGATTTATGAAAAATAAATTTGTTTATTTCAGTAAAGTAGTTGTAGTAGAAATAAACGAATTACTGGACGTGAAAATGTTTTGGTTTCTCGTTTTGTCTTGCTACCTTGTGTTGTATATAGTAGCACACGATAAAAGGAATATCGCAAATCTGCTTATTAATCACACGTTTACACTTTGACGATATGGGCGTCACTATTCTAGCGCGCAATCATCCCTGATTAATGAAAGTAGGAAAATAACGGTAAGAACACCGTAACACACCGTCGGAGAGATAAAACAGCGTACGGTTGATTAATGTCAAGTTACACGCAAATCATATTATCATATTAAACAGTTCAAGAGGGAGAAACCCGGTACGTTTACCGCTATCTCAACGGCGATTATTCATTATTTATTACGTGCGGCGGTAGATTGTCGCTGCCGGTGCTCTCTGGTGCGCCATCCGCGCAAGTCGAACGACGCATGGTGTTTGTCGGATTATTAGTTACAGACGAGGCAACGCTAATTCTACCCCCGGTGCTAGGTTTGTTTAGCGTATGTAAGCGTAGTGTGTCAAATTAAGAGATGTTCGGGTTGTTTCGCTTGTCGGATTTGTTTGTTTTCTTTTTTTTTCTATTGTGAGGTTGGAACAGTGGTAGGCAATTAACAGAGAGATTACTACGGTTTATAATTACGAAGCAATAACGAATATAACAAACGAGAGATAAAATTGCCTAAGCGTTTAGGAAGAGAAGGTTATTTTTTCATTTAATTATGAATATGCATTGTTTTCGCTGAAGGTTTATTGGTCAAACACTGATTAAAATAACCAAATATTTTTAAAATAAACCATTGTAGAAGCTCAAGAATTTCAACGATTGATGGATGTAAACGAACTGAAATAGGAATATTTTTGATTGACGCGGCGCCTCCACCAAATATTTTACGCTGTCAATATTTTCTTCATTCAATAAGAAACCTCATGTTCTATTTATTGTTTCGTTTATTTTTATCGATTTAGCATTAGACTTTACATATTATATTAATTACCCATTCCACACCCGTTTAATTCCACGCACAACATAAAAAGCTACCGTAACATTGATAATTAAATTATTAACAAGTCGCGCTGGTGAAAGAATGCCCGCCTTCATGTCGGATATTCCACGCGAATAATTCAGTTTAAAATGATTGAGGTGTTTTCCTTGTTCTCCCCGAACAGCGGAGCGGTCGTTATAGGTACTACTAGTAGTTCTCCGTGGAGAAACACACAAACTTCGTTCCGTTATAACTCGATTATCGCACTTTTATTTCAAGTCGAAAATAATTAAAAGTACAATAAACAAGGAAAATTTTCTTATCGCAGTCCGGGACCGTACTAACGGTCCCTAGTGGATGGGACAAGTTGGACGCTTTATCTTTATTTTCTTTCCACCTAGAAATGGGACGTGAAGAGCGCGCGGATATAGTTCGTGATAAATTTAATACAATCCTCTCCGTTAAACTCACTTATTTAACTCTCGTGAGGGGTGGGCTCGTTTACGAACTCTTTTCTGATATAATTTAAGTACACGATCGTAGAAATTTTATTTGCGATGATGTTATTTACGCGTTCACGATGGAAATTTTCAAAATCATTTGTTGTAATCTGGTTGTTCGTGAAACGACTACCAGGATATATATATATTTTAGCTTGTACGCTGTAATATTCATATTTCATCCACCTGATGAAGCCATAGTATGGTGAAACAAATTTGTAGTGGCATACAAATAAATAACACTGGTCAAGAAAATTTCAGATTTATTTTGTTCGACGAGGTAAAGTGGGTGAACTTGGTAGTACTTTTTACACTTATTTCATATTTGTTATCTGAATTTTTCTATCAGGCGGTGTTTCAGAGTGATATATTTACGTGGAAAATGTGCTGATATATGACTTTCGACTGTACTTTGCATCAGAAACATCTTTCTTCAGCGTCCAGCAATAGTCTGCTAATGGCCCCATTTTCCCTGGTATCATCGGCACTTTGAATGTCGCTTAGTGTCATGTTTTGTGGAGGTTTAAGCCACTTATATTTGTTAGACAAAAATAGCAATCGGTAATATGATCTAATAGTTTCTTCCAAATCATAGGAATAGCAAAAGGCATATGTTGTTCACCTTTTCCCAACGCTGTAAGAAGTCTAACACACGTAACACAGCAAATATGGGGAGCCAGCTTTTGTCTTCATCACCTACTTCACACATGAAATACTGCTCATAGCACTTTTTAAGGAGGGGCGTGAAAGACCGTTTTTGATATTTAAATGTCAATTCGTTGCAAATGTAGCAAAAAGAGTTCGGATGGTTTACACATTTCCTTGGCATTTTTACAGGTGATCAAATGTTCGCAGTTTCACTACAATAGCTTGAACGCACCACAACGCAACACTCTTTAAAACCTTAACAACATCAGCGTATATGTTCATTCACTGAGCTTAACAAGAGTTGCTATATAGGAATGGGAAATGCCGGTCTTAACAGGTCAAGACATGTTCAAACGTTAACCATTGCATGCTGCTTGATCAGTTCCGAGCTCTAACCAAAAACTGAAATAACGTCAAGACATGTTCTCTTATACTACATATCTATGCATGCGTATTTTAGGTGGATAAGCGAATATCCTGGAACATAGAAACTAAGGGCGATGGAGAAATTCTGAAAACATAATTGATTTCAGCATGTAAAAGTATCAGGCAAAAGGAATCAGGCATTTTTGTGCTTGGGACAAAAATCTTGTTAACCAGTGTAATTGAAACTTATATCTTCAGTTTCTTTTTTCTATAAATATGCATTCAGCCAACCATATAATAGTTTTAAATGGCAGCAAAGATATATGTGGTTGATTTGAAAATGTAATTTTCAATCAATAATCTTGGATATACCTCTCCTTGCAAAAACCACTTTGCGCGTCGTTTATTTGGCTGTCCAATTCTTTTCTTAGTTTTTTTTTTCATACGGATCTCATACGGTTTCATTGGTGTGACAGCGAAACGCCCTTATAGTTATACTTATAAGACTAGAAGAATATTTTTGCGTACCTGCAGCACGAGTGCCATCCCCCAATATCGTGGCATCGTTTCCCATTTCCAGGCCATGTTATATAGTATATGTATCTGGAAATAATTGTACTCCTTGCTCCTCCATATGTTTTTAAGATTTCCGAAGCAATTTTGTCAATTCCAGGGATCTTATTTTTAAACCATTTAATTGCTTCTTGTAATTCCTCCAAGTAATTTCTGCTTGCTTATTTTCTCCTTCCATTCTATTTTCTGTTATTTCTTAATGCAAGTGGTCCTCGGTATCTTGTAATAATCCTTGATACCATTGCTTCCATCTATTCCTGATTTTAATTTCCTCTCTTAGCACCCCTATATTTGATTTTTTCATATAAATATCTTTCTTCTTCTTTCCCTGTTTTAGTCCTTTTAGTAAATTATAAGGTAATTTCTGGTTTCCCTTGCTTTCTTTTTCAAGTTTTTATCTAGTACCACAAAACTTTTTTTCCTTTCCTCGGTTATGATTACTTCTATACTTACAATTTTTTGTTGTTCCTTATATTCTTTATAACTTTTTTCATTTCTGGTATCTTTTCTATGATGTTTTCTTCGCTTTTATCTGTTTCTTTATCTCTTCCATACACCCAGCTGTTTGTTTTCTGACACTGGTTCATACGTAAGATCCACATACATGTTTCGCAGTATCAATAAGTATTTTCTTTAATGTACTCCAGAGTTGTTCAAGACCTCTATTTTCGTTTGCTTTTCAGATACTTTTTTTTATCTCACATCCATACTTGGTTGGAATTCTTCGGTCCTTTAGTTTGCACCCCTTTGTTGGTTCAAATTCTCTTCAAAACTTGTTCGCTTTATTTTGATTTACTTTTAAAAATATTGATAATCCTGAATTTTCGAAGATAACTAGAACATACTATTATATTTCTTTTTTTTTATGTCCTCTATACCCTCAATTACATTGTGTTGACTAACACGCACGTAATTTAGCATGATGGCACTCCCACGAATAACACCACCGTGATTATTAAGAAGGTGCAAGCAAATTGCTTTTTTTTCTTAGTAATGGCGCCGCGTAATCTATCATATGTAATTTATGGCTACAGGTGTAGTATTTTTTTGGGCTTGCCTCTGGCGGTATCTTGAATACGTTGTCATAAAATATGCCGGCGCTGTCGGCTCTTCTTGGAGACCGTAAACAAGTCAAACGCATTATTATGTTTTAAAATTTAATTCCGCGTTTTCTACCGGCGCAAAGACACGCTGCTATTATTGATCCAAGGTGATTTTATGCATAGAGGTGTATCGTGAATTTATTTGTTATCTAATATTTATTATATTTGTTGTTTGCGAATACCGTTCTATTTAATTAATTAACGTTTCATAGGGGAATATTCCCGTAATTTTAATCCTTTAATTTGCAGGCGAGTCATAGTTTTAGGTAATTCCATTATTCATACTTGTAGACCGTTAGGTGTGAATTCAACCTACATTTTCCGATCGCAAGATTAATTCAATCTGTGACAGCACATCAGCTAGTATAATGTTGTTTATAGGCGCCAAGGTGTCAAATATCTTAAAAGTACCATAAAGCGTTTACTCCATCCAGATTCGTATCTTCACTTTTTTGTTGTGATCACGAAATCTCCACCACGCAATGCACGCATTTGTCAAGCGAATTGAAAGGGCGTAACATTTCAGGATGGCATGTTGAATCCCGTTGCTTTACACAATAGATTAATTAATTCCGTGAATTGTTTAAGCGTTTGAGATAAGGAAAAGTTAAAACGTCCAGGGCTTGAAATACGCGTGCATTATTAAACTGGCGACGTTGATTGGTTTTAATTTGTTTCGTTCGCGCTTTTCCATTGTTATTTACAGCGAATCGAATCAATACCCGGTTCCAATTTGTGTTGAGTATAAATTGTCGCAAATAGCGAAACAATTGATCTATTTAGAGTTCCGGTGAAATGTAACGCTTTGCAATTACACACGTCAGTAGATTGTTTACTTGTTCTGATTGCGTAAATGTAGCGTGAGCGAGTTTCAGTTTTGATTTGGATTGTTAAGGACGAAGGTTATTTATTACGTGTAATCTACAGAAGGCGTCTGCTGAATTGAAAATTGAGAAAATAGAAACAACTACATAAAATCGCAATGATTGCTTATATTTGTTGTGTGTTTATTGTTTATGCTACTATGAAAGATACAATTTCGAAATTTTATAGCAGTTATAGCCATTCAACGATTCTAAAAAGGGAGTTCCAAAATTTAGATTTTCCGAAAAGTAATTTAATATCCAAAGCAAAGAATTGATGAACAGAGTAAAAACAAAATTGATCCAAATATTTTGTGAAGTGTGTGGGTAGCCCTCAGCTGCCTTGGCAAATGGTTATATATCAACACCATTGCAGGGGTCATAGAATTTATTGTTCTCACGGAGATGATCCTGAGTAGAGTAATTGTTACTGCTCGCGTCTGTCGCAAAGTTTTTGAAGGATTCAATGATGTAAATGTCAATTAAAGTATGCAAAGTATATGGTATTGTGTCTATGAACGTTACAAGATTGTTTCCTTCTTGCTAAGTACAAAGGGATCTATTTAATTTAGAGATTACATTGTTAGCGTGGGAATGCCATTTCAGTCCGCAATCCACCCTTACTCCCAACAGTCTCCATTCATTTAGATTCTTTATTACGTGGTTTTCAATGCGTACATTGAATACAAATTAGTGAATAGATTTTCAAAGCAGTAAAATTTTAGTTTATCTGAGTTCAGTTCTAATTTATTTATGCTGAGCCATGCCGATTGCTTAATGACCGTTTTGGAGTTACATACTGGTTCGTGTCTGTCACGGTTCGCCAGAAAAATAGCCGTGTCGTCCGCATATAGCGTGCAACGGAGACATCGTTGATGTAAAGAAAAAACAACAATGGGCCCAATATAGAGCCCTGCGGTACCCCAACGTTGCAAGTGACAGTATTTTACCGGTGATGTTTGTAAAAACCATTATTGTGAAGATACGTACATTCGGTTATGCGACTTGATTATGGGAATCCACGTATTCCGAAACACGTGCAGTAATCTTAACAGTGTGTTTATTATGCTGCTCCACAGCCCTTACAAGCTTTACTTTATTGTGAAGATGTTTAACTTCAACACATTGCTTGCGTTGACTTAGATATGATTGACATAATTGATAGGCTTTACCTCTAACTCAATAGACCTGATCGCCAGCTTGTCTAGCAAAGTATGGTGATCTACTAAATCGAAGGCTTTAGTGGGATCACACACAGATTTTATAAAATTTAAGTCATATAAAATGCAGTACATCATGTTAACCAGTGATCTAAAGAATGAGAAAAAAACTTGTTTTATCCTTTTTAGTTCATTCTACATAAAGTATTTTTTTTAAATTTTTAAATATATATATACTTATTTAATATATAGGTATTCCGAAGGAGTTCTAAAGCAAACTGAAAAGAAAATGATCCCAACCAAGTTTTAGATCAAGTGTCGATAAGCGGTCAATAAGTTTTGGAAGGAGCTATATACAAGGTCTCCCAACTTGAGTGGCCTATTAAAAAATAAAATAGGACATACACAAAAATTCTGAAAGTAAGTGCCTACTGTAGGCCAAAGTGATGTTTCAGAGTAAATTATTTTCACTTTTGCATCATTTCCGGTTGCCCGGAATTAGTATTAGGTTCCCATATACCTATTTCTTTTCGTTTTGTGGTTATTAATAATTGTGTATTTCAATGCCATATTTTGCCAGATTTAATCCATTTTTTCCCAATAGGTTTCAACCAAACAAAGTATTTATTGACTTAACACAAAAAATGTACAAAATGAGGAAAAAATGTAAACTTATTTTCTACGTTTTTTCCTTATTTTGTACAAGAACAATAAACTTAGGTCACTCTAAGTTTATTTTTAATGAGCGTCTCAAAAGAGAAACAAGTATGCCTTGAAAAACATTTTTTTGATAGGCAGGATCTGGAAAACCTGGAAAATTTATAGTCTTTAAAGCATTAGTAATTAGAATATAGAGCTGTTACTTCTTTAGTACAGCGGGCTATAGCTCCATTCAGATTTTTGTACATTTTGTGTGTTAAGTCAATAAATACTTTGTTTGGCTGAAACTTACTACGAAAAAACTGGATTAATTCTAGCAAAATATGCCATTAAAATACATAATTATTAATAACAGGAAAACGAAACGAAATAGCTATAGAGACTAATCGTTGCAGAATTTGATTCTGTGCATCATGATTAAAAATATGTTTCATTTAAGAAAATTGAGTTTCGGACAGTTAAATATAATGAGGTTCGAGACCATATAGCGACCAAACTGTAAATTTTTCAGGGATAATTAGCATATGGTTTGAAAGCCTAAAGATTATAGTTTAAAATGATAAGCAACTTGCGTCTTTAAATTTAAGAGTGTCGAAAGAATAATTTTTTAAATGAAAGGCTACCAAAACTGTTTTTTACACACTTTTGAAGATATCTCAAAATCGGTTACAGTTAGGTATAGGGAAACTTTAACATTTTCTACTTAGAATAGCGTTTAGAATCAGAATTTGCAATCAAAATTATAACATTCCATTAATAAGAAAGTTAATGGCGACTTCCGGTCAATCGGAAGTGATGCAAATGTGAAAATACTCTACTTTGAAAGATCACTTTAGCCTATGGCGGTGTACTTATTTTCAGAATTTTCGTATATTTCTTTCCCCAAAATATTTTAATTGGGAGACGCTGTATGTATATTACAAATATCTCGCTTTTTTAACGCATATGTTTGATGTACATGCTTTGCGCATATAATTTAATTGGAAAACCATTAACATTAAAACATTAAGAACAACAGACCGGTCGTACAAGGGAGGATAAATGTATTCTTTTTTTGGTCCTTGTAGTATTTTTCAACGACAACAGGAGCGGAACCGGGAGAGAAAACAAAAGCTTTATGAATTAAGGTAATGGCATAACGAAGTTAGAAGTCCCCGACTCTACATCTATTAAGTGCTTATCCCAATAAACTGTCATCTCTCGGGGGGCTAAATCTCTCGGCAGCGTCGCCTGAGCCCCTGTAATTTACTCTGCCAGTCCCCCCTCTCGCCGTTTCGACATTGTAAATTCAGCATAGACGTGAGGGACATTTTGAAATCCTCCTCTCGCTCGCTGTAGAAAGTTGATGGTGCGCCGTCGGCAATATCGCATACTCGCTCCGTTATCGTTGTCGCAATCGTAATAGTAATCATCAGAGAGGGACTTCCTAAAAAGAGGAATAATGATAATAATTATGCATACTGCAGCAGTCTACGGCAATTGACGACGATGACGCAGGAGAAGATGAAGGAATGAAAATGTAAATCCATTATTCTATAACATACTCTAGTTATAGGTTGTAATTTAATTTTAATAGCTTGGAGTGTTCGGTTTGCATTTCTAGTTCATGTTTATTGCAACGATAGCAGCTAAAACCCACACTCTTTAGAAGTAACTTATTATACACGGAGAGAACAGTGTTAGTAAAACTATGTACCTACCTTGAAATTTATACTTATATTAAATATAAATTCTATTTAAGTTAGAAAGTTCATCCTTTAAAACAAAGAACAATTATCATTCCTAACAGTTAAAAACAAAATGTTTTCAGTTTTAGTACAAGAATATATTATTTTAGATACATATTTAAGTAAAATAAATGTATTTAGCTTAAATAAAATAGACACATAATTTTAAGATGTTTTTGCACTTAATTAAAGAAAACGATTTGCCAGTCCTCACGCGCATGCTATCTACGAGTGCCAGTACTCAGTTCCATAGTGATTAATAGACTAACATGCCGAGTAGCGCCATTTTTTGCAAAGAAAGGGTTTAGATTGGAGGAAGTAAGTATAAATCTCGGGGTAGGCGTACATCGTTGTTTTCCGGTGACATATATGTATATACATATATATATATATACATATATATAACATACATATATCTTGCATCACAGATGTACAACATCTGTGGTGCAAGATATTCAAGTTATGGAGCAAACGCTATCAGGTTGGGGTTTGTCACAGTTGATTACTGTATTTCAAGGTATGTAAAGTAGTAAGTAACCTTTGAAAGGCGCGTGCGTATTCTAATGATAGTATAAAGTATTTGAAACAGAATATAAAGTTAAGTACAGGTACTATGCAAATAATATACACTATATAATATGCATATTACATATGTGTTATAACATAAGCATGTTATGTTATGTCTCAGGACATTAAAATTATGAGATGACTTTGTTTAATATAGTATATTTTATTTTACCACGTATCACAACAGCATAGTTACAGCAACAGCAACTAGTCAATTTACAAGTTAGCTGCACTTCATTGCTGCCGTTGAGATGTACTACTGCTTTTATAATTGGAAAAAGAAGTAACGGAGTACTTGTAATTTAGAAACTAGTCTTGTAACGTTAATAACTCCACTATGTTTCAAGGATTCAGCAAGGGTTAGAAAAGGCTGACATTGAATTAATTTATTTCTTTACTAGCCAAATATTTTCAACACTGATCGTGTCTTCATCAGGGGTTGACTAAAATAAAAGAACAATACATAGCAATCGATCATTGAAATTAATTAAATGATGAAAGAGAAAAGAAAACACAAACACTTACAATGTTTAATTATAAAATCCTTACGTTAACTGAGTCGCGGAACATAATTCAGCTCGTAACTTCAAAGAGGAATAATGTAAAATTGTTTTAAATACATGTTAAAAAACTTTTAAAAGATGAGAGATCGTACAATAGTAAAAAATACACGGAGAAATACATTAGGCGAAACAGATACGTAAATATTTAAAACACGTATACAGCGTCTCTCAAAAGTGACACCGAACAGTAAACAAGATAAAATAAAAATTAATTATTAATCACCAAACAAGTCTGAATAAATGTCACTTAATCCCTCCGTATCTCTTTTGAAATTAGTGGAATTCGGATTACTATTAATGAACCACATCTCCATGAATAGACGCTTATATAAATTAGGTTCGACTTCCAAAACCTCTGTCATCGAAATAAAATTCATGTTTGAAATCCAGACAATGACTGCTTAAGGCAGCAGGTTTTATATTTCGTTTAGGTCTATCCCTTATATTAGACGTACAACTAGAATTAGGTGTACTTAACATTGGCGTTTTGTCTACTGTAGTAAGATTAAGATCCTGTGGTTCATGTGACTTGATAACAATGTTTTAATTTACATCATTCTGTTCTTTATCCCCTAAAATAGTACCAGTATTTGTCGAATTATTCTCACCCTTATAGTTAAGAAAATCAGTAACATTAGGATTAATATTTGCAGTAACATTATAACTATTTCTATCTTTACATATAATTTCCTCGCTTACTTCTACCTTCTCTCTACTCCTGCCTACAATAATATGGTTCCGATGTAGTTTCAATATTATATCTTCACTTAGTACCTTCCATAAATATACTCTATCCCCTAGTATAGCATCTATCACAGATTGTACTCACTCTCTTTTGTTTGGGTTCCTATAATCTCTACACAATACTTTATCACCTTCTTTAAAAATATCATCTCTTTTATGTATATTAAAATAGTACCGGATTTGTTTTGATCTTTCAATAAATCTAATCTAGTTCTTACCTTATATTTACATATTAGACTAGACGGTGTTACGGCAGTAGTCATATGTACCGCGTTTCTATAGTGAAATAGATATCGATTCATTAGGGATTCGAAACTTACATGTTTATTAGTATCATCTTTTAGGCATTTACTTAAAGCTGACCTAAAACTGTTAACTGAGTTTTCCGCTATTGCATTAGTAGCTGGATGATGTGGCGGTGAAATAAGAAATTTTATGCCATTCAAACTTAAAAAGTTAATAAATTCATTACATTCGAATTGATGACCGTTATCCGTCTCTACAATTCTAGGTAGGTCGAAATGTGCGAAACAGTCTAGAAACTTCTCAATGATTTCTTTCGAATCTACGCGTTTCATAATAAATGCTTCGGGTGACTTTGAAAACGAATCTATTATTATTAGGATAGTGTTCCTATTAATTGGATCTAAAAAATCCGCGTCAATAATTTTTGACTTCTTTGGATCGGGTTTGTGTTCTAAATAAATTTTACAACTATTAACTATATCCTCAATATCCTTATCTAAATTGATCTTGCAAAAGTAAGCTCTTGTATTCTGCTTCATTTTAACGATACCCTCATGCGTGTTATGCAACTCTTTTATCAATTGCGAGCAATACTTACTTGAAACAACAACGCGATTATTCCATTATCTTATGTAGCTCATGTTTGCGAATGAAATATCTTTTCAATATCTCATTGTCTGTACTACTTGGGAACGCGTATTGAATATAGTTATATAATTTTCCCAAAATGGAATCCTTCCGTACCCCTGAGCGTGTTTTCTATAAATCTACCGGTATGGAGTCCTCAATAAAATGAATATAATCCACTTCTGTAGATTCTGTTTGAGTTTTAATATACGTAGGTAGCTTAGATAACGGGTCGGCCTGTACATTTTCTTTACCCTGCACATGTTTAAAATGATAATTAAATCCTGACGAAAATAGCGCCCAACGTTCTAACCGTCCGGCAACCATTGTTGGCAGACTTCGATTTTCTCCGAATAAAGCTAATAAAGGTTTATATTAACTCGAATTTACAACCTATCAAGTACTGATATAACTTTTGACACGCCCAATAAATACTAAGCGTTTCTTTCTGTATCATTGAATAATCTTTTTCAGCCTTACTTAGCACTCTAGAGATAAAGCAAATTAGTGGATCAGACCCATAGGAAAGGATGTGTGATAATACAGCACGTATTCCGTCCACACTTGCATCGCATGATAATCGCAATGGCAATGAAGGATCAAAATGTGCTAGTATATTGTTCGACGCTAATTCCCGTTTTACATATTCAAATGCTTGCTCATTCGACCATTTAAAATTTGTATTCTTTTGACATAACTCATATAAAGGTTTCAATTTAGGTGAAAGCTTGATAATATACTTTGGTAGTAATTCATTATACCTGTAAAAAAAAAATTATTTTATTTACGTTTTACGGACACCTCATTTCCAATATTGCTTCCACCTTTCTAATATCTTTTACTAGCCCTCGTTGACTTACCTTATGAACTAAATAATGAATATTGTCTTTAAAAAAAATATTATTAAAATTATTATCAACAACCTTTTCCTGCTGGACTAAAAAACGGTAGAAAAAAAAACGGGGCAAGAGGTAACTTCAAATATAGCAAATACATATACAATCGCTTATATGTGTATATACATATAGTGGCATAAATCACTGACATATGTAGATGAGGAATAGGGGCGGGGGGATCCGAAATGGAACCTTGTAGTGTACCTAGGAGAATATACAGATGTTTTGGTATTACCTGCTGAAATAGAATCATCTAATTCTATTCATTAAGTGAAAATGAAAGATTATATAAGTAATTTGTTCCAAAAATTTTTTATAGAAAAATTTCAGAATTTTTGATTTGAAGAAACTCTTAACGAAGCAGTTCCAGTCATTAAAATATTACTTTATTAAATATTGACTATTCGTGTTTTTTATAGATAATGTAAACAATATTGCGAAAGATCTTACACATAAAAATCATTGAACCAGTTTAAGGGCTTTTTGTTTTAAAGCCACCACTAGGTTAGTATGGACAGCGGCTGTTAACTGGTCAGTCTGGTTAAAGAAAGAGCTCAATAAAATACGATTATATATTTTTGGCTGATATACTGAATATGTAAATACTATTAACATAATTGGTAATTAATGTGAATGTCACAAGAAATATTATCTCGGAAGTTAGTCATGCTGTTTGTTGTAATTTGATCATACATAGGAAGATTTTGATAATGTGCAAATTATTATCGAACATAACAGCAAACTGAGTTACGTGTCTAAAATAACTTTCACGTATGTACAACATGGAAGTTTCACAGTCTGTAACTATCGATTCTCTTCTCTTTCACACGTTTCAGGATTATTCACTTTAAAGTTAGTCTATTTCTTACTTTAGGTATCAGTGCATATTACCGTTGTTAACGTATTTAAGTTCCGAAGACAAGAATAAACCCTTCCTAGAAATGCAATTAATTGACCTTTGAACAGCGTTGCTATTATTTTTATATACATATTTTGTATGAATATGTATTTCGCGAGATGCAGCTTTCAAACAAGTGAATCTGTATATCTGTATACGGTTATATACATATAACAATATTTACTCTGTATTTCATATATGTATCTAATTGTAAGTTCTACATAACTTACCACACTCGAATGATCCATTATATTTTTATTATTAAATAAATGAATGAAGTTCTATGGTAAATCACAGATGGCTTGTGTCATCATAAATAGATTTGACAATTAAATGAGATGGTTGCTGAGATAACTAATACCACACATAAAATTATTCAAATATAAATAAGCAAAATGTTTAACTTTTTTAATTTAGTGTCATTAACCTTTGTTGTTATTAAGTTAATTTCAAAAACAATGACATTATAAGGCAATTAAAATATATATTGATCGCCGCATTTATATGAAGAAGAATTTGTCAGCGCTTTAACTTTGTTAGGCTAAACGATGCGTTACATAGCCCATTCTTTTGGTGTTAATCATTAAATATTTAGGTATAAGAAAATTTAGAAAAAGTGGATCTCATAGTACGTGAAGTGAATATGGTCCAAGAAAAGGCAAGAAACAGAATTTATGACAAACATGAGGTGTACAAACGAACGCAAAGGCACTATTAAATATGAAAGAATATCATCTATAACGTCAGAACAAGACTAAAAGAGTGTAAAATTTTAAAGATAGTTTGGAAGGGTGTATAGCGAAGCGAAGACGTCACTTTACGGAGAAAATTCATAAATTGTTAACAGAAACTGCAAAATACTAGAGAATTAAATTTTGTTTAATTTTGTCATCAATTTATTTCTATTTGAAAAACATGCGTCTTCTCTGTCCCACGTGAGACAGTAGACGACCAGAAACTATTCTGCAAGATGATTTCAAGCTTTTTGTTCCATTTATAGACGATTAATGTAGTGCAAAATCATTCTTAACCGAAAAGAGGTATGCCATGGCTCTAGTTTATTTTGACGAGATAAATATTCAAGTAATGGCCCTCACGTGTTGCTCTTTAGTGGTGAAACAGTATCTCTCAAGAAAATTGAAGAAGTTTGCTGCGAGGAATGCAGGAAATTATGAGAGCTATAGGAGGTGTCTCGCATTAATTCACTGTTATTCTCTTTTGTACTTAGTTTTTGTTTCTTTTGAGTCATTCTTATTAACGTAGTTTATCGAGGAACTTATAACTAAGGATTAGATTAAGACGTTTCCGCTGAGGAAGCAAACAGCGTATAGTTATTTATTTCCCTTAACTGTTTTCCCTCAGGCAGTGCATGCATCGGATGATGAAATATGTTACAATTTAAAGTAAGTTACTAGCGCAATTTGTTACGTCTACTTGGAAAATGTACTAGTGGCAATGGAAGAAGTGGGTTACCAGAGGAAATATATGTACACCGATACACAATACACACGTAAAGACATGTGTATAATAAGAAACGGGTAAGGCAGTAAGTAAGTTCAGCGGTTCCAGCTAATAAATACGACCTGACATGCGGTAAAGTGAGGAGATAAAGTAGATCCTGTAATGGAAATATGGTACACATTTCAAATTAAAAATGGCAAGTTAAAAGATAGTTGATTCTCTTTTAAATATCGTAAATATTTATAAATAATCTTTTTTATAATAATCTATTTATAAATGATCTTTTATTATAAATATTTTTTGAAGATTGATCGAATTACTTTTAGGATGTTCGATTACTTTTGAGACATTTGGGATATTTCATATTTTCGTTGTTGTTACCCATATCTTCGTACAAGGGCTACAAGGTGTCGATAATGGATTGAATCTTACCTATATCAACGGATGTCAGAGAGAAGGAGATTTACCTCGTACGTAAGTTTTGTATTTGTATGGGATATAAGTTCGTTTTATATTTACATAATTATTACAAAACTATTTTGTATATGTTTAAAGTTATTCTTTTTTTTTTACAAAAGAAGCTTATAAAGTGACATATACGATATTATTTATTATTATTATATTTCAGACATTCAGAGAAGCAGTGAATTTATTCTTTCTACATATCTATAATTGACTAAGAAATCTTTGCTATTTCAGCTTACTTCTGTGGTGATGTACGAGAAATGGCGCCAAATATGTATATTATCGTTCAGTGTAATTTTTCAAAAATTTCAAATAAATTCATTGTGTATTTTTGTTTTAGTAGCTGTGGTAAGTGAGCAAATTTGAGTTTCTTGTTTTGGATGGGGAAACGTGTTTGGAAATCGTAGAAGAGTTGGAAGCCGTTTATGGAAATCTTTCGCCTTGGATGACAATCATCCGATATTGGCTTAATTTATTCAAGCGTGGTCGTAGATCCGTCCTCAATGAAGAGCGTCCAGGTCGCTTAACTGAGGCGACAACGGATGAAATTGTCAACAAAATCCATATCACATTGGCAGACCGGTGAGTGAAGATCAGAAAAATTGTTGAGATCGTAGACATCTCATTTGAATATGTGCAGAATATTCTACATAAATTTGGGCATAACAAAGCAATAGGCAAGATGGGTGCTCACTGTGGACAACAGGCGAAATCGAATCTCTACTTCCAAGCAGTGTTTGGACCTGTCTAAGTCTTGGTATTGCACTTTTGTAGCTAAGATACAATAGAGAAACTTGGAAGGAACAAAAGAAACACAGAAAACTTAAGTATCACGGCTTTTTTTATAAAGTCTAGGAGGCACGTCAATTTTCTGGTAACAAATGATCATCATATCTGTAATTTGCAATACAATGATGTATCACTGTTTGAAATCGGATTTTCGTGAAATTAGCTTTAACAATCTTTAAAAGTTAATTTCTCGAAAATGGTTCGATCAATTTTGAAATTGATGCACGACTAAACTCTTATTTTCGCGATTGGGCACTTCGCAATATCCCATTTTGTTCATGATATAATGAATCTCAAAAACGTGGCATGATTTTTTCGTGTACTTGTTTTGAACTTCATGCTGCTGCAAGCAGTTGAGTTATAAGCATTCGCTATTTCGGCACGAGCAAAATTCTGGTTTGGCGCACTTTGCGTCAATAGCGTGACATATATCACAATATACGGTGATTTTGTAAATTACATAAGCTTTTAAATGAAATATTATTCAACCCCCGTGTAATTTAAAAATTTTAGGGTTGGCACTCCTGCGGCTAGGGGATTGAAGATGTGAAGATCTTTCTTTCTCCAAAAGTAGTCTGTCTTCGATTAAAATTTTACGCGTTTCAGGTATTTAAAAAGAGGTCTTGATGGTTTCGATACCGCATTTCGATTCTTCTTTGAAGATCCTATTGTATACCTTAGATATCCTAAAAGGTAATTTGTCATAAACGAAACGGTGGATTTTGAAAAATTGTATGGCAAATTACATAAGATTTTAAATGAGGTATCACTCATACCCCAACTGCAATTTAAAAATTATGGAGTTAACAACCTTACGGCTAGGTGGTTGAATGCATAATGATCATTTGTTTCCTAAAAGTTTATCCCTTCAATCAAAAACTGACGTGTCTCAGCCATTTTGTAAAGAAAGTCTTGATTCTTAAATATTCAGGGTGTTTAGTTTTACCGTGGATAACCTGTGTGTATGTATATATTTGGTTTTATATTCCATTAAAATCTAAGCCGCCCTAAGGACTATCGACCTGTTTTAATAGATTGGTTGGTCACTGCAGGTTATTTTCTCTCTACCCTCTGCTGTTACATGCTGCTGTGAGCTTCCGCATCGTCAGTTATCTTCCTCCATGCTTTCCTGTTTTTAAAAGCTTTATATTAATATTTGTATGTATGTATCAGTATGTAGGAATGTAACCCGATCTGCTAGTGCAATTTGAACGTACTTCTGAATGTCCTATCTATTTGAAAATTTGCATATTTGACAACACAATATGCAGAGATTTTCGGGCACATATGATTTTGCATTAAAGTTAAAGTTGTTGTTCATGGCGCTTAATCCTTTTTAACGCATTCTAATCTAAAGTTTTGTTTTTATTTTTCCAAAATTTATATATCTTTTATCTGAACCCAACTGAATTCTTTTGATCCAAGCATGCTACGTTTTCAGACTGAAATATCTGTGAATGTGTTACTTACTAAACGGTCAATAACTAGCTTGAGTATCATACCACTGGTGATCTGGTGAGGAGCATGTCTTTTACTGTAGCAGAAGATATTTTTTTCCGTTGAAGTTTCTACAGAATGGCCAAAGCACGTATCTAGAGTTATTTACTCATTGCAATGCCGATGGTATTTAGATTTAATTATTTGACTCCTATTATTTTATAAGAAATAGTTCTTCAAGAATAGGTATTTTTGGGTATCTCAATGGGCAAGTATCTGCATTTCTATAACAACACCTCATCTCTCATTCGTAAGTCTATCGTGGCAGCTTTGAAATCAGTCACTATAAATCGGCACATGCTAATTTATGCTACTAAATATTTTCTATATGAATCTTACTCTATCATTTTAGCTTCATCATACTTTAACTATGGTTATGTAATTTATTCAAATTGCTTTTTAAGAAGAAACTCAAGCCTCATTTAAAAGATCCTAAATTTTTGCCCTATGACCTCCATAGCAGACCTGGACTTGGCCATCCTATTGTTTTAACGAATATGGGGTTTAATAAAATTTGTTGGTTTTTTACGAGTTGTAAATTACATTATTTCTTTACCCAGAAAACGAACCTATTATACGTATTGCAAAATATAAAAATGTTCCAAATCGAATTACGTTATGGCGGCATTACATCGGGCGCCAGATATAATATTAGAAAAATAGGAACCGGATACATCCGCCATTATTGGATGTTGCGGAAGTGGCAGTATTTCCGGTGAAGATTCTGCGGTGTCTGTTTTTATCAACTGATTGTGCCTCCACTAGTCTCCGGCAAATCAAGATGAATGTTCGCCCCGCGATCGATTCGCGAACGGAAAAGGGGGTTTGGGTGCTTCGCGGTGCCTGCTACCATCAGCACACTGCCGCCTCCGCCGCTTTTACCGTTATCCGTTTACTAGGCCCCCTCGCGCTTTACCTTCGCCCTACTCGCGAACCCGTACATCTAGGCGCATAACATGATAAAATTTTTGACAAAGTGCTGACTTATGTATATTTTTCGTTCTACTTGATGTGCGCATTTTCTTTTACATTAAGACGCCTTAAGTGTGTGCGAGAGAAATCGTGTTCGCTTATTCTGAAAGACGCGCGTTTGGATGTCACGGATTTCGTAAAGAGGTATTTATAATGTTTCCCGTGTCGTT
The DNA here is from genome assembly GCA_031763485.1 of Osmoderma eremita. Lineage (NCBI taxonomy): Eukaryota > Metazoa > Arthropoda > Insecta > Coleoptera > Scarabaeidae > Osmoderma > Osmoderma eremita. The sequence goes on along the minus strand of JARFOC010000698.1, from coordinate 88,302 downwards.
CTTGATTTAAGAAACCGATTTTGGCTTCTTCTGATGCATGTATCTTATAATGTTGATTCGTACACTTCTTATCTTATTGGATTCAGCAAAATATTTTATCAACTTGGCCCCTCTAACTCATCATATTTTTAAGTGAGCAATATGTTATCCTGAAAAACATTTTTAACCAATTACTTTGTCTCTATCATGGTTACCGTATTTTAAAACCATTTCCACGAACTAAATGTACCTACATTTTATTATCAGAATAAATATCAGAAATGTCAAAACAACCGATAAAATGCCATTACGAGCCCATGGTTTTTATTGCTGGAACACAACCTCCTTGACATAGCCCCATCTAAGGGACATAGGTGTCAAGGAAGCAAGACCAACGCCATAGGGTCGGTAATGTAGTGCGCTTCTCCTGGTAGGCAGAAACTCGAGTTCGTTTCTAAAGCTTGCATGCTTTTCCATTGCTTTTGCTAGTATATAAAATACAAAATAGGATACGGTGGCTTAAAATAGTAAAAAATAAAAAATACCCTTACCACCTCGATGAGTGA
>JARFOC010000698.1:56313-87657 GCA_031763485.1 Osmoderma eremita | reverse complement strand
ATATTGGTACGTCAGTCGAATCCAGAAAAACCTTAGCTACTATATATATATATATATATATATATATATATATATATATTACTTCTATTTTATATATACTCACCGTCTTAAAACACACACGTAATACTTACAAATACCTACCTAAAAATGGAGAAACACAAGGAACAGACAGCAGCTGGAAATGGCGTATCCAGCGAATCAAGACAACTCAGGGGTATCGGAACTACTGGGGCCCAAAATTGCTACTGAAGCTACAAAAGGAATTAATCAAAATACCATCACAAACGATCCAACCAATACTGGAAAATATTTTATTTGAAATGCCCTTTTACCACCTAAAGGAATATTTAGACCTGTACTTGACTATTTACATTTGATTTGTATGCAAAATCTGTATTATATTTATATGTATATACCTTGTCACGCTTTTGTAATGTTCTTATTGCATAAATAAATTAATTACAAAAAAAAATAAAAAAGGTATATCTAAGATGATCGGTGTTCTTCATATACCAGTACTAAAACTGGGTTTAAGGGAGGACGATCAAGTGTCAGAGATGAACACTAGAAGATCACTTTCTGGTTCCACTCTTGTAAATATTGATGTTGTCCGTGATATTATTGGGGCTCAAACGTATAGCAGCAGCATCGCACATTTCCTATGAACGTGTTTCACGTCTATTAAAATTGAATTTAATATTGCTACCAACCACGCGATCTATGTGTGGATGCCGGCATTTCGCCTTATCAAGGCTCGTCAGCACACCTACGACCAGATGGAGGTAGCAATTCTCACGTCTAAATGCGTATATATTGAATATTATCCGATAATGTTGCTAATGAGAGAGAAATCATTCATTTGTTCCCTCGCTGCAAATCGTGACGCTCTTTTGCTATTTTTTAACTACAAATTGGAACAGTAATTACTGCTTCATTTTTCGCAGTATAGCAGGCGCCTCCATCGTCCTCTAAAGACAACGGAGATCCGATAAATATATTAAAATTGAATTTAATATGTCTATGATCTGGTAATAGGTGCGCTAACGAGCATTCATAAGGCGAAATGCCGGCATCCACACATAGATCGTGTGGATGGTAGCAATATTGCATTCAATTTTAATACACTTATCGGATTTCCGTTGTCTTTAGAGGACGATAGACGCGCCTGCTATACTGCGAAAAATGAAGCAGTAATTACTGTTCGAATTTGTAGTTTAAAAAATAGCAAAAGAGTGTCAATTGAATAATTTGTCTCTCAATAAGAACATTATCGATGTTTCACGTCCCTCATCACGACCCGGGTATGAGAAAGCTTTCGGTCAAGTGGACTCCGAAATGCTTGAATTGTGGTCGGAAGCGCGTTCGAATTGCGACATCGAAGAAAATCTGCCGCTTTTGAAGAATGTTATTCGATCTTTTTGGATCGGCTTGTTACTATAGTAAACATAGGTCCACTACTATGATCCTGAAGCTAAAAGGAAAGCCAAAAGGTCGAACCATCCTGGTTCTCCACGATCCGAATGGTTCCGCTTTTCGGATTGGTCTCCTTGCTTGGATTTTCTGGTATATTTTCATTCTAAAAGATTAATCAGAAGTATTACGGGGGTTACTAACTAAGTTGCGTCAACACTTAGTGAATGAGCATCGTTGTCAAAATTCCAAAGGGGTGCTCTTTTGCAAGACAACGGTCCTAGTCACTAGTCGATGATTGCACTGCAAAAAGGGAAGATGAAATTGGTTTTTGTTCCCAAAGCTCAAAAAGCATTTGAAAGATAGAAGTGTATCAACAAATAACGAAAGGATATGTGCTATTGAGAAGTGGTTTGCAGAGCAAGACAAAGAGTTTTTAAAGGGCTTAGAATTCCTTCATGACCGTTCCAAATGTTATTTAACATTTGGAAAGGAAATATTTTGAGCATTTATAAGGTAGGCCAAGTACTTATCAATACTCCCTTGCATAGTCCATTTACATTGCAATGTAACATTTCTCAATCTTCAAGCACCATAACACGTACTGTACGCGCAAAATATCATTACAGGTTCCAAAGCGGGAGAAAATCTTCAATTTATCTGAGTATGCAAGAGCAAGTCGTTAATGTAGAGTATTAGCAATGTTTACTAAAATCTCTGTAGATTAGATCAGATCCACCTGACGACGGAAATCCAAATCTGGACACAGATTGGGTAACTGTGATGAGGTTTCCTACTGTTGAAAGTCCACGAACAAAAATTTTGATAGGAAATGTATATCCGCGAGTATATTAGTTTTCAAAAACTTTCAAAATTCGAGAAACTGTTATTGATCTAATTCCGCACCATAGTTCTGACGTCCTTCTTGAATATAGGACAAATTCTTGTTCGTCGCCAACGCTAGGGAAAATCAATTGTTCTAATCGAAGATTAATTATAGATGCTATGGGTTTAGCTCTTATCACGACAAACGTTGCGGTACTACCGCATAGCACTGTACACGGTCGTGTGCGTGAGCGGTTCTGTATTGGCGAGCACCACCCGTTAATGTAGTTATCAGATTGTGATCGTGATTACCGTACGGCGGTCCGTCACGCGCCGGCACTACATATCATTGAACTCCACCCCGGTTTAGATTTGGTAATGACAAATGCTTTTGTTACTTCATATAAATCGTACTCGAAGCGACGTTTTGCGTGTGTCGACACGGTCCAGATGATTTCGAACAAATGACTAACGTCAGATTCCTGCGTGATATATCGATTCCGATCGCTTAAAGCCGAGGACAGTAGATCCACTATTGTCGTGGAAAAAAGAGAAGACCTAGCGCGGTCGAAATTTATGGATTCTGTACTACTATAGCGATCGGTTTGGATTGGACAAAATAATAGTATTGTCGAAAACCATTAGATGTCGATAATAGAAACAAAATCGTTTCAGCTGAAAAAATGGAAAAAAGGAACAATATATAATAATCAATATACAATCTCATCATGACATAACAAACAAGAATTATGAATATAGGAACAAACACACACCGATCCTCCAAAAAACATTTAATTATGCTCTCAGTGTTTTCTATAATAAAAATGATCGCGGAACTAGCATCTTGTTAATCTTTCATTAAAAATATATGTATATCCAGTTCTTAATATAAATTTAGTAGTAAATATTCATTGGAAATTCTAAAGTTTTGTCCAATTCTTGTCCGACAAATCTTCCCAATTCCTTTGCTTACCTTTAGTATCTATGGGCGAAAGTCGCCCTCTGAGTAATCAGACGTACTTTGAAGGATAGAAAAGTCTCGAAGGTTGTCCAACAAGTTTGACGAACGAAAGTACTGACATTCCCTTACCCTCCAACGAAACTCTTAAGGGCTGGCAGGAGCGTGTGCTCACATTCACTTAAAGAAATGGAATGCTATACATAATCCGTATCAAACCGAACAGTTTTTTTTTGGAATATATTCGCGGCATCCACAAAGCGTTTCTCTTTCATTCACTTGACAAATTTTCACTGCTCCGTATGTCAGGTGAATATTAATATCTTCAGGAAATGTTTTTTATCAAGTACGAGAGACCAATACGCAAACTCAGCGCCTTTGCTATTAAACAATCCTTTTTCGATTGATTCTATCAATTTTAGATAAAATATACTGATGTCAATGGAAAGATCCTTTCCTAGATCTCTTTCGTGAAATAAAACACCACGAAAGCGAAGATCACATACAGCAGCAGCAGCACATTTATAACAGAGCAGAGAGTCTTCTTTCTTCAAGAAATTGTATCTGCATTTCCATTTTGTTATTTGCCTTGTACAGATGCATGCTACGGACTTGCAGGTCTAAACTAGTAATGTTCATACTTCTTGGAGGGCGTTACACATTAATTTTAGCGCAAAAATTATATACAAGTGATTTTCCTTTTCAATCCATCATAAACGTATTTATCATTTCTATCTCTTGTCGATTCTTCAAAATGATACACGAGGAATTCAAAATTATTCCATGCGGCGAAAACTGTAAGCAAGCTAGATGACACCCATCGAGTACATAAAATTCTTCCAATTTTCAGCAGCTCAGCCCGCAGAAATTTTGCACTACTTTTCTCTTGCAGCTGATCAATAAATGATCTGAATCACAAACCCAACATAATTTTTTAAAGCAACTTTAAAGCTTTGAAAATCCATCGCAAAAATCCCAAGACGCCGGTCGTTCCTGTGCATCCTATGAAAAACAAAACTGGTTATGCTTATCTTGCCCGTCAGCTTAAAACTCTTAAAGAAAAGCTTATAGGACGCCATAGAGATGGTAGATATTCTGCTATGGGTATATCTGTGATCTTGCTGCAAAATGGGATCTCCCAGCTTCTGATTATGATAAGGAAAATGATGAGCGGTAAAAGAACAAACATACTGCATACAATAATTCTATTTGCCTAAACAAACAGTTTAATAAAATCAGAACAGATGAAAACAAAGATCAGTTCGTTTGCTAGATCTCTTTTCATTATGCACCAACTAGCTGTACTTGGATTTTTTACTTAAGTAAAGGTTACTCTACATCATTCAGTATCTTTTAAAAGCTTAAATTTCCCTAACCAAAAAATTCAGACATTTGAGAGTATCAGGACTCTATGTCTTCTTCACTAAGTCTTACGTGATTAATTAACTTGATAATTTGAAAGAAGTTTCAAGTTCAAGTTTCAGTTATCTTCCTTGTGATCTCATCCTTTCTTTTTCAATTTTTAATCCCTGCGATGTTATTTTATGCTGTTCAGTATCTAGTTTTATCGCCACCAAAGCCACAAACCTCTGATTTACTATCTAATAAAGTCTGTGGATACAAACAAATAAAATATAACCACAAATATTTAATATATTTATTTACTGCTTTCCTCAAAGTTTGTGACACATTGTTTAACACACTGTATATTATTTATGTAACACACTTAAGAGGTTTTAAAATTAGAATTGAATCAACAAATTTATGCCACTTTAAATACAGGCATCACGATATTGATAAATTTCAATTAAGCAAAAGAATTCTAGCAATGGGAATCACCCTCTACCGCCCTTTATACTAATTAAAACTATCTTCATATCTCTTCATTTGTTTCTTCTGGAAAAATGGAATGACAGCACCAAGCAGGCAACGTAATATTATAATGAAGCAACTCACTTGAATTTCCCTCTAATTTAAGTTCAAACAAAAAAGAATATTTTCGCCAGTGAATTAATTTTAAAAATCGCATCGAGATGAATGAAAAATGGGAAATTTTTCATACTATTTTATCCACACCCCGTAAAGTCAGATTCATTGACAGCATTCGAAATGATACGCTTTCGTACGAAGTCATTGTTAAGATACCCGGTCGATTATCAATTCCGCTCGCCGATTTCGACTGCATAAACAAAAGCGAGTTCGCGTCAGGGATTTAACTCCCCGGGCAATCAGGAGCGCCAAGGTGGTGTACCATCAGCGTTGCTTATTCCTTTGGGATGCGTAGACGGTGGAATGCAACAGTAGGTATTGTTGTAGTCAAGTAGTAGAAGGAGCAACGACTGGCAACAGTCCCCGTAATTACGGGATGAACTGGGTTAGAAAGAGGGGCGATGGGATCCTGTTGCATTACCGAGCTCAATAGCGACTAGAGATAGCGACCGACGATGGAAGTTGGGATGCTTCTGAATTATTTGAAAAGGCAATTCTCGTAAGGAAGTCTCTTGTGTGATACGAGGCGTTTGTTCGTCGGCTGGTTAGACCATAATTTGGGTAGTGCATTTGATGGAAGTCAGTACATGGAAATCTCAAACACATATTTTTCCTATTTTTGCAATAAAGACGTAAGTGCCTGTGGTATTTCTTTTATCTTCGACACGTGGAGAAGATATTTCTTAATAGCAAATGCGCTGAGTTGGCGTAGAGAGGAAGTCATGGTAAACACACTTTCGGGTTTTACTGGCTTTGTGGTTTTTATTAATATTTTTAACTCCGGTTCTAATCACTGAGTCATCGGACGCTATCTTTATTCCTAAATCTCTATGAACCAATTACTCCTACATATTGCAATGATCTTTTAACAACATCTTGTCGCTTCATTGTTATTGTTCAGATTCGTAAGCCAGGAAGCAATCGCTACCATCGAATTGTTGATCATCTGGGATAATTGAATACGCGAAAGACTGCCACCTATACGATTGGTATTTGAAATTTAACATTAGAGATTCCATTAATATCCGTGGCTCAACCGGTAAAGACGGTCTCTGTTTGGTAGGGAGTAAGGATAATAGTCCAGCCAGCGACAAGAAATGGGCATAAATAATGTTACTAAATCAAAAAATACTTTATTGTTTTTATAACTTATAAATTAACACAAACTATTATGCATCGCACAACACTACACAACAAAAGGGTTTTGAACTAGTTTTACGCACCACATCACGAATCTACCATACGAAGAATGACACGCTAGTGGAATTCATCGATTCCAAGTTGTTACCACAGAATCACGGGGGCGCTGAAGAAGGCCGCATATACACTATAGTGAATGAACCATTCGACAATGCAATTACGTCGTAGTACCGCAGAATAATAATGGATTGCCGTGGTGATGATGACAGGAATATTGGATGGTTGCGAGAGTAACGGGGAGAAAAAAATATAAACAAATTGAAAATTGTAAAAGTCAGAGAAGGTAAAGTTCGTGCGTGAGCAGAGATAAAGAGACATAGTAAGAAAAAGAGTGATAAGAAGGAGGGATTAGGAAAGTGAGGTGAAGGAAGTATTGAAAGGAGAAAAAGAAGGGACGAGGCCGGAGAGAAGAGAAAAGTGGGTGGAACACATAATCACACAGACACAAGTTATAGTTTATAAGGTATTTGATATTAATTCATTCGTTAAATTATATGTTCGTATTATTGGTAAAGTAACATTTCGAAATTATATTTTCAAACACATCTTTAGATTTCTTGATATAATTTAAATAAAGTCACTAAAATATTAATTGACAATTGTTAATCATTTACCTTCAGAAACTGCCAGGCTCGTGTCAATTTGACATGAACAACAGAACCTAAGTTTATAAATATTATTATTATTTAAAATTCATTACTAAATTATTTTATTAGCATTTTCATACATAGCAATATATACGTCAGTCAATGCTAACAAAATATTCAGTGTAAACTCTTTGGCTCAGTATATATTGCAATGTTTGAAAAATAACTTTTCAACACTAACCTCAAATGTTAATATCGCAATGTGACACAACTGCACATGTGATTTTAATTTGTTGTTACAACAATTGGGATCGATCATCACATCAGATTGAGGTAACCAGGAAAGTTTTCGAAAAATAGTAACAATGCAACATAGATATACGAAATTTGAGGGACTTAATTTATGACATATATGGAAACTAAATTACGTATATCCAACTCTTAATGATTATTATGAATGAAATTTTTAAAATACGTTACTACATAACATAACTACAACGAATTTTGACAATATTTCAATTAGAATTTATAAATACCTTAACTACCCTTGCCGTGTTTAAATGTATCTTGTTCCAACCCTTTTTCTCTCTGATCCCCCTTCACATTTTTCTTCTTAACTTGGAATGCCCAATTTTCTTTCCTTAATTTATATGATTTCATGTGATTCACTGCTTATTCGTATATTTATTGCTGTAGCTTATGACTTGACGTGCACAATCTAACTTGACGTTATTTATTTTCTACTTTGTTTATTTTTTCCGTCGCTTAGGTAACGCACCTAGTTTCTAACATCATATTTACATGCGCCGCTTTCCATTTGCTGGAGTGTTAGTACTAATCGCTCTGGTGCATGTGACACTGGCGCACTTGCTTGTTTGCTTTTCATTTGTCTTCTTTGGCAGAGCTAAGTTTGTTTTTATTTGAAAGTGTTGTTGTATAGGTTATGATTTACACTTTTGTATATTGGAGCATCTTTGAATGTAAATAAATATGACTGTCGTTGAAAAATTAGCTATTGTAAGTATTTTGATTTTTAAGTGTTATTTAAAAGTAACCATTTAATTTTATATACCTATAGGAATTACTTATTAAATCATTTGCTTTTTTGCTATGACGAAAGCAGCTCGGATGATGCTGGAATATGAAAAACAGAAAGGAAGGAGATTATTAGAAATAAAAATTATGTTAACAGAGTCATTCACTTTTACTGTGATAAAACATTTGAGCGTCATTTTCCTATAAGTCGTAGTATAGCATACAAATTGCATAAATAAACGTTTTACTCCCGACATTTTAACGGTATTTATTTAATAAAAAAGGGTAAAAGGAACAACATAATCTAAATTACTACAATTAGGACGAGTATAGTACTAAAAATTATGCAGGTGCGTGGGAGGGCAGCGGGGACATACTTTTTGAACAGCTTCCAGTGTATCGCTCATTCAAATAGAACAATATAAAATGCGTTCCAACAAGTCGATACATTTCGGAACGGTTCTTAACAGCAAATGGGAATCGTCCATGATAAACTGGTTGCTTATGTGTATTATACTTGTTGCTTCACGACCCTGTCCAATGGAAACACGCATCTACGACTGCTCCCTTTGGTGATAACCTCGACTGACAAACTGGATCCTTGGTTCTTTGCTCGGCTGGTTTCTGATGTGAATTCGTGTAGTTAATTTGCAAAAATCTTCCGAAAACCCCTTTGTGTTGTATGGTATTATGTGCGAAAATGTGTTGTGAGTTTATGATGTATTTGAAAATAGATATTCTTTTAGCTAGCAATATGAATTAGTCCCGTTATCTGCCTCTGGCTGCACTTAATATATTATGTTCTAGTGTGTAGGGTCCTAGCTGATTAGCTGGTACGGCGATGTATTGGATACAAGAAAGAAGGAGACTTAACAATTTAGTTTGCAACTAATAATAAACACATAAATAATTGAAAGTCCAAACAGAACGTAGGGAACATCGCGTATACTGCAGACAAATCCAACAAGATTAAATGTATATTTTTTGAAGACTATTACTACATATAAATTGCATTTGACGACAAATCCATTGAAAGTTGGAGTGACACAGGTAAATCCTTATTTCACATTAAGAGGCAGTCAAAACGGTCTGTCTAAATGTTTCGCTTGCTAATTAAACACCTGAAAAAAATGTTAGACTGTGATTTAACGGTCAATTTGGTTGTCCATCTATGTTCATATGTCTTCAAAAAACAAATTTAGTGCCAATGAGCAACAGAAACAATGAATCTACGCATTTAACAAGAAAAAAAAAACATAAATGGTGTTCATACGAGAATTATTACTTTATTTTACGCAGAAAAAGAAGGGGTTTTACATCGATGCTAAATATTAAAAAAAACACTGTTAGTTATTCCATTCATTTACTTTCGCTCGTTGGTGTACGACGACTCACAAAGCCACATGCACGCCTACACGCTTCCAACATTTCGTGGCTTTCCCTTCTGCGCCCCTCTTACATTCAATAAATCAGTCTTTATTATTTCATTCCTTCCATTCCTGATAAGCCGGAATCCGTTATATTTCCTATTTTTTTAGATCGCACGGCCGCTCCTCGTCGCCTGGGCGTTCAACAAATACGATTTCCTTTTACTCTAATAGATTTTTTTTGTCGAATAGGCCGGATTCATTGTGTAGGTGGTTTATCGTTACGATTGTTCCCTAGGAATCACTATAGTATATCTATTCGCGATAAAAAGAACTCACAAGATTTGATAAATTTAACGATTGGAATAGGCTTTACCGATCAATTTACTTTGTTATATATTATGTATATAATATGTGTCTCTATCCAAATTGAAAGGACGATAACGAAAAGCAAGAAAATCTACCATAAAATATATTAGAATGTATAGTGGTCATATATTCGTATGAACAGCCGGCACTTCTAAAGTTGGAAGTGCTGAAATGACGATGTAATAGACACAATTACACAGTCATTGGTAATTACATCTAGCGATGATACAGCTACATGGTCTATTAGTGAAGATAAATGACCCTCTGTGCAAATTTATGTAAGTATTCCAGTAATAATTCGGACTGTGGAAAGTATAGAAGCATTTCGGTCACTGATGCAGTTATCAGAGTATACGGAAAAATCGTGAAAAAGAAAATAGAAGAGGAATATAAATATGTCGAGGCTGAAGAACAAGCCGGGTTTAGGGCGGGTAGGTCGACAGTAGATCACCTGTACTGCGTTACTCAGATCACTGAAAAAAGGACCGCCTTCAATCAAGAAGTGCACCTTATGTCTGTTGATTTACAAAAAGCATACGATAGTCTCCTCTAGGAATTTCTGGAAAAAACGAATATAAATAACGGCTATAAGGCCGTACTTTATGTAGATGTTGTAGCAAAAGTTAAGCAAAAAGGGAGAACGTCAAAGAGTTTCAAAGTTATCAAGGGCCTGAAACAAGGATGCTGTATGTCCCCTACCTTCTTTAAAATATATACACTTTACACATTGTGTTTCGCTGACGATGAAATTGTTATAGCCCAAGACCACGACTATTTGGAATATATGGCTCGTAAATTAACAGAAGAATATAGGAAATGGGGCCTGGACATGAACATAAAGGAAGCGAAGACAATGTGTATTGGAGGTGCTCCACAAGACATAATTCTAGAAATCGGAGAGCAACTAAAACACTGTGAGGACTACAAATATGTGGGACTACATATAACACAAAACGGACATTAGATCGAGCAATGAAAGAAAGAAATATGCAAGGCAGAAGAACAATCTGTCTGATGAATGGTATACTCTGGGATCAGGGGATTTCAAAAGAAAATAGACAAAGAATTTATAACACGATTGTAAAGACAATCATTACCTACAGCAACGAAGTGTGGTAATTGTAAGAAAGAACAGAACTACTACTGAACGCTACGGAAATGGATTTCTGGTGAACGGCCATAGGAAGATCAAGGAGGCAAAGGGTAATGCAAGGGTATATAAGAATAAGAGATATAATGGGAGTTAAACACACGATAGTCAATGACATCAGAACAAATGAATTGATATTGGACGGGCACGTCAAAAGAATGACACCTGAAAGACTACAAAAGCAAATATTATCATTGACTCCAGAAGGAAGAAGGAGAGCGGTCGTCCGAGAAAGAGCTGGAGGGAGGGCATAAAAAACGAAATTAGAGAAAGTGACTTACAGGAAGACCTATGGAGCGATAGAGAGCAGTGGCGGTTAGGAGTCGGAAGACGGCGTAGAACGTTTTAAAACCGAATATATATATTCCAGTAATTAGCTTACTTATTAAAATAAAATGCGTGTTAGGTGCATATTTTTACAAATGTTTTTACATATTTGCAATTTTTATTATATTTTAATCACATTATTATACCGTATCTGTTAAGAAACAAATGAACATATTCGTATTGTCATGTATGCTCTGTATTAAATATTTCGATTTGAATTGCCAGACTTTCGAAAATAGAAAGAAAAGCAATCTTTTTGAGTTGCCAACATACACATGTATGTAATAATTTGTAATTAATCTTTTGTACAATATTAAATCTGAAAAGCACCATACGTATCTGCCGTCTCACTAAAATTAAGATTGTTTTGGAGAATTAAAAAAGAGTATATTTATAATATTAGAATAATTTTACATTGTATTCAATAGTATTTACAACGAGGAATTCAAATTTAATGTTGTTTATGTCAAATTACTATTATTCATAGGGGTAAGGTGAAATACTACTTTATCGGCATTCATTCTCATATCGGTCATATGAAAATAATCGTGGTGTGAATCGGACTTTTCGGTACTCGCATCATGGCGGTGTTGCTTACTGTATCTGTTGGGAGAATCAACATAAAGGGTCACAATAGTATGTAAAAAATGATCTGGTGTTTGATCTATGAATAATAAATTTACATTTTTTAGTAATAGCGGACAATCGATTTTATTATGTAGCATAATACACATTCTTCCAGCGCACAGCGATGTAAAATTAAATTTATTCAAGAGAACGCCGTACTGATAACCTCTATCAGGATAATATCCCTCAAGTTGTACAAACTTCAGGAACATTCTGCGGCGACCTATAGGGTTTATATAGGCCGTATAAATAGGAAACCAAATTAAAACAGAGAATTCCACCCGGGATCTAACGAGTGTGTAAAATAATGTAGATAGGGCTGTTAGCTACGGGAATCTCTACAATTACGATAAATGATGCCGTACACCCCATAGCACTTGGACACAAAATTGAACATTTTATCAGAAAACGAAAGGGCCGAATCTGAAAATACATCTGAAATTGTACACATCGTCACCTGGACGCACCAGAATTCTCTACGATGGAAACCATTTTTAATTTTAATAAATTTAACACTTTAAAAGCAAAGTTTGTCTTTCGATTGACTCACAGCACCAAGGATAATCTTTTATATCCCCCGCCGCGACCCATTGCTAGTCGGTTTTAAATTCTAAGAACTGCAACGATAAAATTGTCCGGAACGCTACCGCTTAAATTCTAGTCAGAGCCTGGTCAGACGCTTTAATTCTAAGAAATATTAAAATTGTTTATGTTATCAATGCGGGTGGCTGTTTTTCTTATAAGGAATGTAGAGCTTAAATTGTTTATGTTATCAATATGAACTTCGACTCCTCTTTCTCTCTCAAACACACAGGATGGGTCGTTTTCTTACCCCCTAAAGAAGAAGCATTAAAAATTGGCCCAGAACTCTCACAGCTTCCCTACTATCATTAATTAATCCAGTTACCTGCAACCTTATCCCCTCTATATTGTAGTAATAAATAAAAGATTGTACACGTTTAATAAAGGTTGTGGTAGAACATTTAGAGATATTGAGTAATAATCTGTTAGTTTTGCCCCACCAAAATCTAGTCGATATCTTTCTGGAGGTGAATACAATCCATGGCGGTACTGTTGGAAGAGAAAAGCTTCACATTGTCGGTATACAAGAGAATTAAATAGTTCACAGTATTAACAATGTCATTAAGAAACAGATGGAACAAGAGGGTACCGACATTTGAGTTCTGCGCTATGCTCGCGGTAATCACATGCTTGATGGATGTAAAAATCCTATAATATCCTGGAAGTGTCTGATGCGTAAAGAGGCATAAAATCCAAATGACTCCAAAATTCGAAGGAGCACTCAATGATAAACCTGGTAAAACTATGGAAGTATAGATAAATAGTGTCTACCTGACCTTTATTATTTAAAGCCTAAAAAAAAATACGTAATACAGGCAAGGTTTGTGATTATAGCACGCTGGGGCACAAATGCATGTTGGCTACTTGATGTAAAACCGCGGAATTAAGAAAGGAAATGGATAAAGATAATGTGTTTGAATGCTTTGAAGAAGTTGTAAAGTGGGGAGATGGGTCGATAATTGCAAATATCTGAAGCATTGCTCTTTTTAATACAGGATAAACCCGCGCTAATTTCCAAAGAGCTGGAAATGTAGAAGAAGAAATGTAGAAGATCAGATGAAGAATTACATGTAATGGATTCGCGAACACACCAGCACAATATATTGATTATATCGTAAAATGTCTTGATAATCAAACAATTTTTACAATAACCCTTAAATAAAATGAACTAAAATTACAAAAATTAAATAAAACATCAAAAAATTTGGAAACTGTAACAATACTTAATCTTATTTCCAATCTTCATAAACCCATTTACTATTTGTATTTCCAATATAATCTAATAGGTATAATCAATTGCTCGATATCGGTTTAACATAGATTTTTTGAATTGGAATTTTTTACGTGAAAAATGCGGTACATTGCATTTAAGCATTTTCATTTTGTTTTTAGTACCACATCGAGCAACTCTATACTCGTATAAATATCCTTTACAACAAGAGTGTTTACGTTTTTGTTCGAATTTTGAGTTCGGGAACTATTAAGGATTCCGACGGACGAAGTAAGCATACGTGAACCGATACATGCGACCAATTCGGCACACAACTGCCCGCATCAGCCTCGGGGTCATTAGAATAAATTGGAAAGGAGCGGAAATAACCGGGAAACTTTCGGACAACTATAATTTAAGAAAATTACCCGGAGTGCTCCCGGAATCTCTTTATCCCCAATCTTAAATGCAATCTTTTATTTTGTTTTATTCGGGGGTTTTACGCGACCGGCGATCCGAGTCAATCCCGGTCGCTGCCATTCTCTTTCCGCTCCGATCTCGGAAATTCGTTCGTTTCCCACCCTCCTCGCGTTTCTCCACCCCGCCGACAGATCCGCCATCGCCACACCCACCACCACCTTCTCTCCTCCGATGAACACATTAACAGCTCGAGACAGGAGAGCGGGCCATCTTCTTATGGTAATCTGCCTCGCTACTACTTCTAGTCTTAGCCCTGGTCGTTCGGTTTACGATGAGATAGAGAACCGAACTGAGAGCCCGGCTTTCCTTTCCTTCCTTACACCCGCCTTACCGAATCGTATTTGTACAATAAAGCGAAGAAATCCGGGTCCGAAATCGGGGTCTCCTCGCATTTTATACGGGAACAGAGGCGTTTGTCGAAACTCATTCCGAGCTACGCGCGTGAGATTCGAATAGACGGATGACTGTAACTTTGATTTTCAATTTTATGATTTGCGACTTCCTTCGGAAGTGCGATGGAAATAAAGTGAAAATTAGGTGGCGATGTTCCTCAGATAGAATCTCGAAGCTGTCATAAAAAATTACGCTCGATTCCTTGCTCCCTGTAAGGATTTAAAATTCCCACTCGAAATCAATTGATATTGCTTTTACAAAACGTAGTTTTTTAGGAGAGCGATCAATGCTTTCGCTTATTAAAGTAAATCATTTTACAGTTTTCTAAATTATAAGAAAGGTTTAAAAATAATTAACAAGTTTGGTTATGTATTGTCGAATATGAAATGAAAGACATAATTTGTTTCATCAAACCTACCTTCAAGGAGAAAGATAGTTTTTGACATTTTTTATACACAAACATTATTTTCTATGACTTACCTAAATTAACATATTATTGATTAATACATAATTCTCTATCGAAATTAAAGATTACATTTTTATGTATAAAAACTGAAATTTAAAAGAGTTTTTAATAAATATTAATTAATATATTGTATATTTATAATTACCTAGAATTATTATTCTAACATTGTATTTATTAACGATTTATTTAGATAGTAACAACTAGTGCTTACTATGCAAATGAAAGGTAACTTTTAATTTAAACACTTTAGGCTAGAACGTATCAAATAACATGCATTAGTAAGAAAACATTTTTTTTATATATATATTCAATTATTGCTGAAATACTTTTTACGATAACATGGTTACCTCTTAAGATATAATCCTACAATGCATTCTGTAAAACTCAGTTATTGTTTCATGTATACGATAATCATATCACTAATTAAGGATGTAGACATAGTAACTTTTCTATTTTAACTTTAACTACCCCAAAATACATACTACATACAATTGATTACCTAATAATATTAATAATAGTGCATGTATACCACAAACAAAACAAAAAGAGCTATAACATATAATGAGTAATGATTCTACGTTTATAAACGATATAATTACTTAGATAGTACTAACTTAGTTTGAAATAAACAGTAACACAAATACAACCTATAACTATAACATAATTTTCAAGTTTCTGAACATGAAAAACATCAGCAAAACAGTCATGTTGTTATGGGAATATTTTATAATTGTAACCCACATAGTTATTGCAACTGTGTGTGGGTTGTTTTGATATATAAGACAGGATGCGTTTACAAAGTCATCGGCACATTATGAAATATTCTATAAAATGGAATGGTAGATGATGGATAAATTTTCTATTTGAATGCTATAAGCTAACTAAACCATCGAGTCTAACTATATGAATATATTACGACTTACCTGCTAATGTACGAAACGAAAGCTGTGCCTATACGCCAACGACACATCCTTGATGGTACAAGCGTCAAAGTTGAAGGAGGTTCACACCAAATCCGAGAAAGCAATTGCAGTAGCGTGCGAATGGTTTGGTGCTAATAAACTCAAAGTTAACACGGTAAAAACCCAAAACCTAATTTTAACCACAAAAAGCACGGTAATCAACTCCGGTGTCAGTTAGGTTTTTGGGTTTAAGCTTAGACACCAAATTAAATTGGTCAGCTCACATTAAGTATCTTTTGAAGAGACTGTCGATTGCTCTTTACTCTCTGCGAAGATTAAGGCAAGTAACAACTCATAATGCGACTAGAATAGGATATTTCGCCACCTTTTACTCGTGGCTGAACTATGGAATTATCTTTTGGGGATCTGCTTATGAGGCGTCTCGTGTGTTCGTTCTACAAAAGAAATCGGTGAGATCATTATGCCAACTACGGTATGATGAAAGCTGCAAAGGCCACTTCAGAAAAGAGAGCATACTGACGTTACTATCTTTGTTTACCCTGGGTGTAGTTACACATTTGCAACAACATAAATAAATTCCCGCAGAACGGAGATAACCATGAGTATGCACGACTGAAGCGTTCAAAATTGCAGCGAAAAAATTACTGATATAGAAGGAATACTATACGATTCATGATTATTTGTTGGAGATGGGAAGTGATATGTAGTGTGTTTTAGTTTAATTTTAATTTGTATGTTTAGTGTTGAAGTTAGTGACCTATGCTTTTCGTTTATACAACTCTATTTATTTATGTATGTTATTACTACATTTCACTATATTTACAGTTTGTGACGATATTTGTAATGGTTTAATTGCATATATATATCATTATTAAGAATATATAAATATACTTTCGGGAGCACATAACACATCTGATTATATAGAAACAGAACTCTCAACGCACACACAGTTATTTCGGGCTACGAAAACTCATCAGTGTACGTTGGATAGGTGCTTGCTACTTGTTCAATATTCCATATCATCAACTTTATATTTGATTGTACCTTTAGTAAAAACAAAGACACCTAACACCCAGCAGAGCATTCATGGCATACTTTCGCGGTGGTAGCAGAGCTCCCAAGCGTAGAAATCTGTTAGGGTGTGATCCTTATCGACGTGGATATGACAAACATCAAAATGATTTCTGCCAATATTTGACACGTAAGATCAAATCAAAGCAGATAAATATATTAAAAATATATAAATATGCTTTTACGACCACACAGCACATCCTTTCCACATATTTTCAGTAAAGCAATATAAGTTTACGAATCAAAAATTCGATAATAGTTTTTTTATTTGTATTTTTAGTGTTAGGTTTTATAAGTTTATATTAAAACTTATTTATTTCTATAAGATCTTCATCCTAGTAAGTCCGCATCATCTACCTATGGTAATAAATTACCAATGTTAGGATATGTACATTTGAAGTATCATTCTGTAAATATATGTATGTATTATTACACATCATATGCAGTAAATTATTACATAATATAACATGTAAAAATACACAAAATATTATGTAGTGTCAATTTACAGATTTACAAAATCATACCGCATAATTACATAAAAAAATTATAAATTTACACAGCAATTTTTTTCAGTCAACTTCCTGTTGTCTTTCTTTATGTAATTTTTATGGTCCAACTCTCATTCCCAGTGTGACTTATATAACACAAAGCCCGTCTCGAGAGTTTATAGCAATTTCTTTGAGGACCTACAATCCACCATTTTGTGCGTTGCCAAAATAAGAAATCTTTAATTAATCTTTTTGCTATTAGCAGAGAATTGCTTAATGGCACTAATTACAATATTTTATTTAGAATAAATATTTTCATATTTTTAAGGAAAACCAGACACAAACTTTATCTTCAAAATGTTCCACAAAATATCTATTTATCTTATTTTATTGTAAATACCTAAACAAATGAAATTGTTTGTTTTAATCTATATTGCATGTATTTGATATCGAATCCATCCAAAAATCCAGCCACCCCAATTTACCACATCCCCTCCTAACATAACTCTCATTTCTAAATCCATATAATGAATACAGTGATTTAGTGATCCAAATTACATACAATAATTTATTATCTCTGAGAATATGTGATACATTGTCACGACCCTAATGTAATATAAATTTAAACTTGAATTGCTAGAGCAACAAAACCATTTCGTACTAAACAGATCACCAAGTAAACAACAATCCTTCAAACCCGCTGCCATTCCGTGGAGTCCGGCAATCGGCGGGATCACCGAGTGGCATGTTAGAGTTCCATACATAGTTCGTCAGAAACGGTTTATTTTACTTCAGCAGTCTACACATCCCACAAACATTTCTTCAAAGCCATAGAAAGCATTTGCAATAGTATTTCTTCTTTAGTGAAACGTTGCAGATAAATTGATCTATACATACTGAAATTGGATTGCTCTTGCTATTGCATAGTTTTATTTCGCTTTGAGTAAAAGGAATTTTTATTAAAACAATACAAGCTGATGGAGGCCACATACTTCTTAATAAGTAAATAGATAAGCAATGCTTCGAGAAGGGCATTGGGGAATTTTATTAATTAATTTCATTAAATACAGATCCGTTTAATTTTTGAAAATTGTTAAAATTTGATCAATGAAATATGAAAATTAAAACTAGAATCTTATATAAAAAAATATGAGACTTGAATATGATACTGGTTTCTGATATTTTCTCAGCAAACTGTCTTTATATATTGCGGTAATTATTTTCATGGTGGTTATAACTAAATTTCGAAGTTGCAATTTTATCAAACAGCTTTGATTTGAAGTCAAAGCAACAATTTGTCAAGACATAATGTGCGCAAAACACCGATTGCCCGCGCTTTCTCTCGACCCTCATCTTGCCATTATGTTTGCAAAACTATTTCATCGTCCAGTTTTCCACTGTTGTGTAGTTATTACACCAACCTAAAATCGAGAGAGAAACAATTTTTTTAGTCTTCATTGTTAAATGGCAATTCGACATCACAATAATGAAGCCACACGCATTTAAGCCAATGGCTTTCATTGTCGAACAACTTACTAATATGATTTCTGAATGTGTTGCTGTAATGTTCTAACAGAATACCTTTAAAAGGATCGTCCAATTTTAATTGCAAGCACTTAGCAAACCTTAAATACGCTCCACATTAGGTACATAGATATATACAAACTGTACCATCCTCAGCAGTAACGTTAAAGTAAGATAAAACTAAAAGTAGAGGTATTTATAGCTACTAATCTTACCCAAGCTTCCTGATGATGATGTCATTTGTGTTAATGACATTACATTTAGATTGAAGTACAATTACAAATGAAAACCAACAACAATTAAAATATATAGGTCATTGATGCTGATCACCCGACCAATAATTCAAAATTATTGCATATTCTATGCCATTAGCGTTTATCCCCTAATTATTAAAATAAAAGATGTTTTCAAACAATGAAGAGTTTGGTATCGCACCATCGTCTAAATTTATAAGTTTAGCTTTATTTGGGTAATTAAGCATGCTTTCGTAAACTGACAAAACACTTTTTAACAACTTTAAATTCTTTGAACTAATACTATGACCGGTGGTTACCCAGGGTTTTTGAATAAGGGCAAGCTTGAAATTTTCCATTGCCACAGCAAGGTCTGCCGAAGCTGCTTTACTATGCTGAAGATTCACCTGGATCACTCTTACCTTAGGTGCCATCAAGTCCTCTAGAAGCCTTGAAAATAAACCTCCTAGGATTAGGTATCGTGATATCACTGCCTTGTCTGGTCATAGCCTCCACAGCAATGATATGTTGTTCCGGAGTCCCAGTAGCAGCAATGTCCGACTCCCCCTTCTGTTCCTCCGTTCTAGTGCATTATTTTTGCCTCGGTTCATATAGTTCCCACGAGTATGAGGGAAAGAATTACCATTCCTGTCTCCCAGTAACTCGGAAGCAGCACTTTTGTTCCATTGTTTTGCCACACTTGTGGCAAGGCTTTCGTCACCAAAGCACAACTTGAGCTACGTGTGAGGACACAGCAAAGGGAAGCCTCTCAGATGTAGCTCGAGATTCGCCTGTGTTAAAGCTCTAAAGTTAGGTTTACATCTACATACTAGTGTTCATTTTATGAATGTAGCTTTATTAGCAAGTCGGGATTAGTGTCTTACTGCAAAAAAGCTTAGGGGGTATGGAAGTAGCTTAGATTCTCTCACAACAAGCAATTTGTAACTGTCCCATTTTTGAACCAAGTACAATATTAGTATGCCAATAAAGTTCTTTTCAGTGCTGTTTTAATATGAACTAATAATAACTAGACACAGTAGCCCGGAATCCAAAAGATGATGTCATTTCTATAATACAACCGCAAAGTTCTTCAAAGCTTTGTATTTTCCTTCTTACTCTTTCGAGCTTCTGCCTTAGTTTTAAACATTGTAGAGAGCTTGAAATTGAAAAAGAGTGAGACATAATCTGATTATTTTTTAATGTTGTTTCTTGTTGCCTAGGACAATTCCATATTCTAAAATTGGAGTAATTGGTTAGTATATGAAGATAACATTGTAACTGCAGATACAATGAAAATGAACAAGAATTTGGCGTATATACGTATTTCATTATTAACGATAGAGATTTGATAAAGTTAACTAATAATTGTTGTTTTTATTGCTGATTCCAATTCCAATTTTTAAGGTTCTGAACATTTTAAAGATTATCTGAAACAACTTGAAATTGCCATTTTCTTTAAAGTAATATATCTTCGGAATTACAGGAGATTTGGAAAAATGATTCATATGAAAGATAATTGATTTAATGAAGGACCCTTATAACTGATGTTAAAATAAAACTCAAGATGGCGGTTTCAAACGTATTGGTAGAAAGTTTCTTATTTTAAATGACCCTCATATTGTGTCTTCACACAGTTACGTAGCATTTTTCTTCCTCTTTTCAAAAATGTATCATCATGTTCGAATAAAAATTTAGAGAACGATTATTTTAATGTTCAATGATAGTATGGTCGATTATTGTTTTATACAAAAGACCATATAGATCAATTATTGAAAAAAGATTTCATCATTGGCAGTATTTCCATCGCCAAGATCACTTAACAATGACAAACTCGTTATTGTTGTGTTCTATACGTATTGGGGAAGTATTGAAAAGTAACATTTGTATTCAAAAGTTGCGTTAAAATTTCTCTTTTCGCGTTTATTGTAAGATAGTGAAGTCATCAGGGCTGAGTGATGTGCGGGACGCATCCAAGTGACGATTACACAATACTAAATCTAATAAGGAATTGTTACCGTTTAGAATCGTGATACATTGAGCTAAGCTATTAAAATTAAATTAAATAAACGGCACAGGTCGCATAACACCGCTAGATTGGGATACCTGTAATTCTAGGCAGAGACCCTATAACAAATTGTTCTCATCTAGCCCGAATGAGACCTGGTTTTCTAACGAAGTTGATACTCTTTCCCCTGATCCTTTCTCATCCTGGCTTGCGACAAACATATGGCAGAGTTATTCAAAATATGTTGTGAAACGCTTGATTTATCAGGTCTAATGTATTCAAATGAGCTAAATGTTCTTTAAAACCAAAATTAACAGGTGTTCTTGTTTGCCCAATATATCCTTTATAGCAGTCATCACAAGAAATTTTACATATCCCAGATTTTTGTTCAATCTCAGGTTAATCCTTTGGGTTACCTAAAGGATTCTGTAATGTAATGGAAGAGGTAAAAGCAAACGTTGTAATCTCGAGATTTAAACATATTCTTTAAACTTTTGGACGCGTAGTGGAACGGAATTTTGATAAATTTCATATTAAGGAGACCCTGAGATTGTAAAGTTGTGGAATTTCTAGTACATTGTTTATACTTAACCCTATTTAATTTTCTATAGATTAGGTTAGGAAAGAAACCATTATAGGTATTTGGCTACTTCAGCAATACGATGCAGCTCTGTATCAAAACTAGCACTGTACATTTCTCATGTATTGTCCTTCTTGGTTTGGCTATTCCAAATCGTGCCAATCTAAATTGTCGCAAACAAATGCAAACTTTGTACCATTATAATGTTGGCTTGCTCTCTTCCTGCCTCTTCTCGTTTATTTTATGCGGAACCGCCATTCCAGAATACCAATAGGCGAAATTAACATTTCTACTTTCCCGGCGAAATTGATTTTCACCGATTATTTCGGTTAGTTATGCACCGGCCCAGATTCATTTGTATGGAAAAAGCGCGTCGTCCGTTCTGTACTCTGCCGCCGTGCCGCACCGCTGCGCCAACGAGCAAACCGAGCCGAGGTTAGTTGGCGCTAATAAGAGGCAGACAGGTCGGCGTTATGCAAAGTACCGCCGACAACAATAACAAATAGGCAAAGTTCGAGAACGGTCGAGGCCGAGGGCTCTCGCTATTAATCACCTCCCAGTTATTATAATATTACGGGCGACGTGACGGCACGATCCGAAAGTTTCTGGGAAGATCTGGGCGTCCCGCGTTGCACTTTCCCCACGCTGCTGCGTCCATGTTCCTTTTTCGTTATTATTAAAGGAACGTAGGCACCGTTGCGCGCCGCACCTGCACAGGACACATTCTCAGTGGGTGATCGATAGTAAGGTTACTTTAAGTGGAAGCAACGGTCGTGGTTTATATGGAGGAAAGTACTTTGGGAAACACACAATGGAAGTTGGAAATTTGGGAAATACTTCGTTATGAGGCTGACAATGGAAGTTAAGTACAAGTAGGGTCCATGAAAACGAAATGAAATAGATAAAGCGTAGAAATAGCGGAGAAAGAACTAAATCGTAACAAAATAAAAGAAATGCATTTCCAAAAGTGTTTCCGCTAAGTACAAATAGTAGTAGCACTGAACAAATTTGGGCTGTAGTTAAAGAATTAGAGACGATAAGTTTGGCAGTTAATAAAGGCGTGAATATTAAGGAGGACTTGAATACAAACGTAATACTTACATGTCTTGCAGTATTGTATGGCAATAAAATCTGAATGGCATCATCACAAGGAATACTAGAAAATACAACCAGGTAAAGCCATGGCAAAACCTTTATTAAGGAGCAATCAATAAAGAAGGCCCACGAACTACTAAATCTTAGCAGGAATCACTTTCGTACAGTAGTAGGTCTCCTAACGGGATATTGTGCACCGAAAAGACACCTAGAGAAAAATGGGGTTGACAATGAGGACCCAAGCTGCAGACTGTGTTACTGACAGTCAAAAGAGACTCACACTTTATGTGAATGCAAAACCTTAGACGCTACAAGACGAGCAGTCTTTGGGATACCAAAAATGAACCCAGAGGTCTATAGGGAGCAAGCGGCCAAGGACCTGTAGAGACCGGTACAGTGTACATGGATTTGGGAATGCATGGATACAAGAAATGGGAGATAAATTTAAAAAAGCCAAGAGGCTGGAGTGCTCCCGGCGACTTATATCAAACGGCTCCCTTAGGAAAAAGAATTCTACTGCAGATGTTCTACTGCAGACCATTTTTGTTGATCCACATCTAAGCCACATCTTAGCCCTGCACATGTCGACATTTGAGTAATTTTTCAGGTGTAATCTCCTGTGCGGATAATTGTATCCTATTCTTCAATTCATCTATCATATTCGACACAGTGTTACAAATCCTATACAATGAATTCCAACATTGAGAGGTCTGGCGATCTGAGAGACCATAAATGTGGGCAGTTATTCCCAATCCATCTATTTACAAATTATAAATACAAAACATTTGTCACAAGTTGTGTATTATGCGGTGGTGCACCATTATGCTGGAACAACATTTGTCTTCGAAGAGCCAAAGACAGATGATTTTAATATTCTTGGAATTCCATTTGAAGAAAGTTCTCTTAAGTAAGAGTATCATTATAATAATAGGTTCGTAATAAGTGATCCCCTATTACGCCTAGCATACCTTCCTTAAAAAACGTACCTGATATTGAGTTTCTTGTATTCTATGAGGACTCACATCACCCCAAAAATAGTAATAATAAACCGTTCCAATGAATGTTTTATTTATCTGTCCATAAAATGAATGACAAATATTGTCTACCCGCATGTAATAGTCAATCGCAGAAATGTATGCGATTTTGAAGATCCAACGGTTGCACATTCTGTTCCAAGATTACTTGGCATTATCTTGTACTTTGTGATCCCAAGTTCCATTGATGCCAGCAATGCCTTAGAATAATCAACAAAATCAAAAAAGAGCATCGAACCAAAGAAAATACCATTTTGTATTAATTAGTTAACCATCTGCAAAAACACTTTTCGAATAAGATCATTTGCTTTTAATGTCTCGACAATGTGAAATGTATGTGGGCGAAGCTATGTTTTAGACTTAAATACGTTAACTTGTGCTTGTACTTCCCGATTCTAATTCGCATTCTTTGAACGTGTCCGTACCATGCTCATTTTCGGTATTTTCGATTATTGTTGCTTTCACATCCATTCTCTCTTTAACTATTTCTTTTCTAATACTATTTAGTCTCGATATCCCTGTTGATCTGCTTGAGGCGTCCATTACCGTGGTCTCCAACTTTTTCTTAGGCTTTACTTTCAATATCCATGTTTCTGCTGTATATGTTAGTGAGCTTTAGATAAGATAAAATATATTTCAGCAAGTGGACAAATTGGTACAGTATTTGATTCGTCATATTAATGTATGATATATAATATGAATAAATTAATAAAACATAAAAAAAGGAAGGCATTACGTTCGTCAATATAAATTTATATATATAAGGAACAATAAACAAAAAGAAATAACAAACAATACATTTAATATAAACAGATAACTAAAATTAGCTCATATATGCGTGAAGTCTTTAGTGTAGAAGTCCTCTCCAATATGTAGATCGATTTTGACAGCGGAAGTTGGTCATTCTTCTTTTAAAATGAATCGTGTGGAGGCTCTTGACACATTCAGGAAAACGATTAAGAGCTTAATTGCTGTATTGTTGCTAGTCGTCGTGGAGCGGTTAATGCGATTATGGGGTACAATATAGGCATTCCTGGTGCGAGTGTCGTATTGATGAATGTCCTAACGGGTAGGGATGTGGTTGCATTCATGAATATGTAAGAGACAGGTAAGTGTGTAGCATGAGGATAAGATAAGTATTTTATGTTTATTAAATAGTTCTCTGCAACTCGTCCTCAGACTTACGCCCAGTGTTGCTCTTATGGTTTCCTTTAGTTGCAGCAATATCGTCCTCGATGCCACTGACCCTACCCACAGGATAATACCGTAGGTCATCCTCGCGTGGAACATCCCAAAGTACGCCAGTCGAGCAGCATCTTTCCCAAACACCTTTCTAATCCTACGGATAGCATAGATAGATTTTGCTAGTTGTGCTTGCGGGGTATATGCTTGGTCTTTAAGGGACAATGCGTTGTCAAAAATAATGCCCAGAAAATTTACACATTCCTTGTTATTGCTGGAGGAGAATTGCAGCGACTGGGTTTTTTGTATGTTAAGCTTTAATCTACAAGTACCATACGAGCGGCTGCCATAACTATGCCATGTGCTTGGCATAGTTCTACGCAGCAAAATAATGTGTCGTCCGTATATATTAAGGTCTTGGAATAGTCCACGTTTGGTGGCAGATCATTTCTATATATTATAAAAAGGAGTGGTCCCAGAATATAACCCTTGCGGCACTCCTCTGTTAACCATTTCCTCCCCCTTTACGTGACCACTCCAGTTTACCTACTGTGTTCTGTTGCCAAGTTAAGTTCTTATTAACTGGAGTGGTATTCTTCTAACTCCGTAGAATTCCAGCTTAGACCGCAGAACTCGTTGTCGACGCAATCAAAAGCTTATGACAGGTCACAGCGTATCAGTTCTACCTGATCTCTATTATACAGCGCAACAGGTACTAAATCCATCAGTTGCATCATAGCAGTAACTGTGGAGTTTTAACTACACTATGGTATATATTGCGTATCTGTTCTTGCCCACTTTCTACACTCCAGACTATACGATCCATGCAGCTAATTATTCCTCTTGCGTTGTTTATCTTGGACTTGCTTTCTTCTTATAGCAATTTATAAACCTCCCAATGTGCAGGATTCATCATAGCAGGTGATTTCAACATCCACTAATTGGAGTTGAGCATATGACGATTGATCCAGTGCAAATTTTATCAACGTGTTAGATGTTTTTCTCTTGAGTGTATTAAATAATAGTCGTTACACGTGCATTTCCCAAACTAATTGAAGCGCTGCTATAAAATCTAACACTTGCTTCATCAAATATTATTATTAAATGGGCAAATGAGTATTTGCGCAAAAGATTGATATTGTAGTATATTTAAGATGTACTAAATTATTCACCTTGGAGATACACATCTCTACCGAACTGTATGCACTGCGTATTAACAATTATAATATCCGGAATCGCTTCATTTAATTCCCGTACGCAAAGTCCGTGTGTCACGGCTGACGACGACGATCAAAAGAGCAAGCAAATGGAACGGAACGGAGAGCACGAAGCCTAGGCAAGAGGCAGCCCATTTCTAATTCAAATACTTCCGCGTCGCTCTTCACTCACTGCCACGCCGCACCATACCGCGCTAGTAGTAGAAGGTCGGGAATTCGCTGTTGGGAACTTGTTAAGCACGACGGACGTTTTATTTGAAAATATAAATAAAAGCAAACATTCCGCCGCTGCCGTCGCCGCTGCCATAGTGCTGAGCGTCTTCGTCGGAATGAAAAATATTTGATTTAATCTGCTGTGTAGACAAAGTAATCTGCAACGATAAAAGTACACAAGAAGTCTCGCCTCCCGTTAAATGAGCCAATATGTCATCCCTTCATGTCTGCACCGCCTGGACTACGAAAGAAAATAAAATGTTTGACAAATAGCGAGCTCGTAAGCAAACATCAAGTCGGGCTGTTTACTCTGAAAATGACAAGTGGCTCCGTCTTCTCCTCTGCGTCGCCGAGGGGCGACGGTGTAGGCTTCACGTCGATCCATTAACATAGACGGCTCCGACGTTCCGCGCAGGGAATTAGTCGGAGGAGGGTTGGGTTTCGTTGTACACTTCTCGGAAAATCTACACCTGAACGTCTTGTTTTCTTTCCATTACTATTATCGTCAGTTACTTAAATCGGACGTAAATTCCGGTAGTTATGCAAAACCCTACTAATTTCAAGATAAATTTTGAATTACACCAGCTTCAGTCTAGGAACTGAATTATTTAGTACACCGCCAGCATTTACATAATCTGTTTTCTATTACGGGTTTAATTTCGCTTTAAGTAGGTGCTTCCAATAACTGGGAATTAATTCACTTAAAATCACAATTTATCTGGGTAATGAAAAACAATTCTCGAGTTTTCTAAAATATGATTTTACGAAATTTATAGCTTTAACCATATTTAAGGATTGCTTTTCAGTCAAGATATTTTATGCAACAAACACCTGCGGGACACTCATGCTTTTTCCACGAAAAGAAGTAATAAAATATTGTGCTTTCTCTTCCTGTTCGTCACTTTACAGTGACCCTATTGTAAACCCCCAACAGAGATGACCACTCAACAGATAAAGCCCCTACGCTTTATTTGGTTGTAAATAAACATATATGATCGAGACCTCTGTTGTGTTACTTTGTTTAGTTATAAGATTCCTCAACCTTTGGTTGCTGCATCACATTAAAATATATCACAATAATTACGTTAGGTATTTTTTACATATCTATGTTTTTATGCACACAACTAATAGTAATGTAGAGCTAAACTATAACTGCTTTGCCTCTTTGGCATAAATTGTGAGATATATGCTGATGCCCGACGTCAAGCCAAATCAACTAAACTACCTCTTATACTATGAAACTAGTAATGGTGGTCTTGATATTACCACTAGAGGGCTGTTGCCTTTAGCGCGGTTGTCACATCAAAACTTGTTGGACACCAAAAGTTGTTCTCCTCTAACGCGGTTTGACACGTCGAGATACCGTGATTTTCTGAGGCTCCTCTGAGAAACCAATTGGATAAAACCTTTATCTTCAGACTGTCAAGCATAAAAATTAGAAAACGAATTTTGGGGTTTTCGTCAATTTTAAGTTATTCCTTCAAAATTGATATTTTCGCAGAATCGTTGATACAAAGTAAGGTGCGTTGATGGTGGTTCAGAAACCAAGTAAAAAGCATCATGAAGCAGGAGCGACACGCATAGATTTAGTTATATACGAAGTGTTAGGGATTTACCTTCAACAATCATATTGTCTGTGGTTGTCGCCTGTGTTGTGTTTGTAACTACGAAACAATTTAAAATAAATAATTACTTAAGCAAATGTGCTTTATAACGTCCTTCATTTGGGTGACTGACTTTTTTATTCTTAGCTAATCCGCCCTACATGCAAGAAATATGATATTCCATGCTTTTAATGATTCCAGTACCCAATTGTAAATTTCAAACTCATAACTCATTCATAACGTCAGCTTCCTTTAATTATGAACTAAAGAGACATCTACGATAATACTTACATATATCCTCTTTGGCATATTTATATTCATTAGCAATATATAAGGTACGCCATAAATCTTCGCAAATATGACAACCGGGCCTCGACGCAACATGATGGTGGCAGATACCATACCTCAAACTTCTCCACAGCCCACGATTAAAGAAATATTCCCTACTAAGTTGATTTCTCATTGAGGTTATACTCCTGGTCATTATGAGTTACTACCGCTGACTTTTCTAGTGAAAATATCTTAGATGCTATAAGAGCCGACAACAATAATCCAGTTGAAGCAAAATATTCGCGATATATAACCGCTATTCTGCGCTCGGTTGTAAGAATACCAAAAACTGTGGACATTTCGATAATTTTATTTTTGGAAAGTAAACTCCAGAATAACTTTATTATATTAAACAAAAGCTAAATAAGATAGCGTAACCACTTTTTCTATTTGATCTTCAAAAGTGCAAAACTTTATGACCCACCCAATACTTTCAACCTATTTCTTTGCTTTTCTGTTAACTCTGTATATTAAATCCTGGTTTCTTTTGTTCCTCATCTTCTTCTAATCTTGTACGTTCCTACAGTGGGATGTAAGGCGATTTTAGTTCATGCCTTCCTTCTCGTCTACTCTCTCTCCACAGCTTTCTGTTTTTCGTTTCTTCTTTAATAGCTTCGCTTTTTGGCTCCTTCCTATCTCCCTCCTCCCATGTTCTCCTAGGTCTTCCTCTCGACATTTTCCATGGTATTTGTGTTTCATACTCTCTTCTTGTGAGACTTCTAACATTCGGCATACATGACCATACCATCATAGCTGATTTTCTGCTATTTTGTCCTCGATTCTGAATGTTGCCCTTCGTATTTGGTCTATTCTTGTTTCACTCTTAATCCCATTGGGGAATCTTCCTTACGCCGAATAAAAGAGCCAAGCCAAGGGGTCCCAAATATCTGATGATTCCAGTAACAAGCAAAATACGGTATCGGAGAAATCCAAAAGGTTACGAATAACCAACAAAACAGTTTCGTAAAAACAAACGTACGAAAAATATCGTGCGAAAACAAACGGCCTACAAAGAAATACTGTTGTAATATTAATACTATCTGGGAATGATTTGAACTGAACAAAGATATGAAATTACGGCGACATGCAATCTGTAGCTAAAATGGCGACGTACCTGATCTAGCCGTTGTCTAAATTCAGTTATCTTAACCGCAACAAGGCGTACGAAGCTAATTCGTGATCCTAGAATACCTCCAGGTTATTCCTCACAACGTGGTTATATTTTCCACACAATAACTCAACTTAACTCGCAGAAAATTTGATATTGATAGGGACTGAAAAACAAAGCGACTGTAGATCAAGCTGTTCGATACGAGACGGTCTTTTAGCGAAGATGCCGGAAGTCATGCTGTGACGTCACATAGGGCGCGTCCTATTTGTCATATTCTTATTGGTGCGATCGTTGTCGCGTGGTCGAATCGACAATTAAAGGGAGATCTTGCAGGGGTTCGAGGCTATATTTGTTATTTCCGCTTGTGTAATGTGGAATAGCGCGCTGTGTTCAAATAGGACC
Source organism: Osmoderma eremita (assembly GCA_031763485.1). Taxonomy (NCBI): domain Eukaryota; kingdom Metazoa; phylum Arthropoda; class Insecta; order Coleoptera; family Scarabaeidae; genus Osmoderma; species Osmoderma eremita. The sequence goes on along the minus strand of JARFOC010000698.1, from coordinate 57,670 downwards.
GTAACAAAGGTTTAAATGATTGAGCAATGTAGAATGTCTTTAAAAACTTTAATTCGCTTTTTAGACACCTAAGATTTTGTTAATTGGGTCCTATCTTGATATTAGAAAGGTATGATTTTCAGCAGATTTGCAGTTTTGTAGGAGCAAATGCGAAATAGATGTTAAATTTATATTTATTCAACGTTTGTTAACTACTAGAAACGTTTTTAGGACAATTACGGCACTCTGAGAATAACTTTATATTACATATAGAATTATGTACCTACTAAATTACTAGCGTGTGAAAAGTCAAAAGCAAGACAGCATTAAAGAGAAAATTCAAAGAAGGGAATTAATGGAAAAGCATGTAACCTTAACCTGTGCTCATAAATAAGCTAGCAAAAGAACTCTTATACGAAGTCTAACACCGGAAATAGCACTTAAGTACTTATTTATTTTAATAACTTAAGAACACACGGACGCTCTCATAAAATATTACACAAAGTTTTATGCACCACGAAAATTAAGTTTTATGTCTGTATGTGACTCAGGTCAACCGTACTTCGCTCCATCCATCCATTTGCCGCTTCTGATGTCGGTTATTATACGGCAAGCAAGAATCTACGACGTAGAGGCAGCATCAACGTTCCTGTGTTGAATTTTACAGAAACACTGGAGGCAACAAGTAAATCATGAATTGTTGATTTAGCCAGCGAGTGGGTTCTATGCAAACGACAGCTAAGTGGAGGATTGAATAACCATGTCTAAACAATACTCCATTTCTGTCGGTCGGTACCAACTTTTCCCGAACCGTTTTCCGAATATATTATTGTTGTCGGTGACGACGGGCGATCCCCACAAAACCCGGCGCTTAGTCTTGGCAAAAGCGAGAATATCCCCTCGTCCTGTTTACTTTAAATATTATTTTAATAAATGTCGCCCCGCCTCGCAACTGGACCGGCGCCGAGTAAATCCCGATGATTAAACGAATGTGACTGAAGAGACAAGATTATTTATTCGGGAGGGAATGTCAATATTATCGCGCCGGATCAATTAACGCGTGAAAATGGAAATGAGAAATGCAAAGCTAAAACTTTTGTTTCAATTACTATTTGTAGTTATACTAGCAGTAAGTTTTAATAAATAATATCTTGAAGGCGCTGATATCACATTTTAAAACACCATAAAAGAAATTTATATTCATGAACCGGTAATGAATATATGTAAAGATAATGTATTTTTATAGTTCCCCATATTTAGTGCTTTTATAACAGATAACACTGGTTAACAAGATTTTTTCACCAAGCACAAAAATGCCTGATTCCCATATACCTTTGCATGCTGAAATCAATTGTTTTCAGAATTTCTCCATCACCCT
>JARFOC010000698.1:46073-56213 GCA_031763485.1 Osmoderma eremita | reverse complement strand
TGAACCTAAGTTTGTAATTATCATTATTATTCAAAATTCATTAATAAAGTATATTCTTAGTATTTTGAAACACAGCAGTATATGTTCTGTTGGGCATTAAATTTATGATTATTATTATTATTATTTTGAACAGACAAATAGTTAACAAAAAAATAGTTGCTTTAGAGATATTCCAAGCTACTGTATAACTTGCTCTATTCCATTCCGTCTCCTTCATCTTAAGGGGGCAACCTGTGTGAAGATAGCGAACGAGGACGCGAGGGAATTGAGTCTAACGAGCGGTAGACGAACAATCGTCAATCAATACTGGGAGCCTGCGGATAGGTCCGCCGCTTCGCCTGCGTGCTCACAAATAATATGATTATTATCACGAACTCCATATAGTATACACCACCTACACATACACTTTGTTGTTTTTGTTGTTGTATTTCCCTCGTTTTTCCTGCGTTCTCGACGCCATCTCCGCCACTTTCTCCCGATCCATGCTTCTCGCCGCTGTGCTTCTATCTCGTATTCAGCGCGTGTACGCTGTTGTTTTTCCCTTTTCCCATTTCGCACTCGGCACCTGTCCGGCCCACGGTTATTTGATTTCCTCCCCGAATCAGTCTCTATTTGGTTTTATGGATTCGGTCGCGGTGAATTGTTTTGGCGGGCGGGGGTCGCTCGAATCTTCCACTTTCCGCACGAGAATCGGCGTGGAGTCGATGTGGAAGTTTGCGACCTCTCCTCAAAGAAACAATTAAGTAATTAATTACGTTCGCAGACAATATGGTCCTGACGCGGTATAAATCGAACCGATAACGGAATGAAAGCGAGGTGTGGAAGGGAAACAGAGTGTGCAGTCCCAATTTATACTAATATGATTTATAGACTTAATAAAAGGGTGCGCGCAAAGAAGTGGATGTTAAGTCGTAAAACATTTACGACTTTGGTGACTTAGTTTTAGACGGAATTAGTCAGAATTTATTTTAAGCCATTTAAATACTACTATAAAAGTTCTATCGTATTTAAAGTACAAAGTTTATGCAATCTGCTTCAACTAAAAATATACACACATCAAAATAATCTAGGTGACATTATTTAGGAATAATTTTCAAAATTAATATATTTTTAGAAAACTTATGCAAAAAAAACAATAACAATCAACAACATGTGACTATGAGTGCAATATCAATACCCTGTGGGACCTTAACGAGTGTTGACTACGTTTCTGCATCGGTTTTACATACTCATAATCAAGTGGTTTAACTCTTGTTGATCGATGGCATTCCACTGGGCTACAAGACACTGACACAATTGTTGTTTTGTTTCAAAGACTAGATATTGACGCAGTATGCTTCTTTGCGCCAAATTCCATACGTATTCTATGGGATTTAAATCAGGCGATAGCAAAACATAAATTTCTTTGTGTTAAGGAAATGCTTGAATGATACCTGCAGTAGGCGGGCGCGCATTGTCGTGCATGAGTCGAAAATTTTTACCAATTCTTGCAGCATATGGTAGCTCAACGTTTTGAATATTTCTATAGTCAATGGCGTTTAAATACCAATACAAGAGAACGGTAATCAATTTTTCCATCAACAGATATGCCACCCCATACCATTACACTACCTCCTTGGAGACTGTGAACAGTTCGCCATGTAGCTAATCTTTCTGCATTCCAGGGACGTCTCCACACTCTCGTTCTTCTTGTGTCGCAAACTAAACCGGGGTTCGTCAGAAAACAAAACAGATGCCTAGTTTTGTTGATCCCAATTTAAATGCTGCTGCCTCCATTCTAATCTTCTTCCGCGATTTCCTCCCTCGAACCTCCCATAAAGTTACATTGTTAGAATTTCAATATATTCTGTATAATTTTAGAGTTTATTTTTCCTTTGTTTAATTTAAAAAGAATCGTTGTATACTTTCCTACTTAGAATTACTTTTTCGTTTTGATATGCAATGATATCCTACCCAACGATGAAGATATATATAACAACAACTACCTGCATAACACCTCAAGTGCCACAAAAATCTTATAAATAATCTCGAAAAGTAATTGTGTTTTGTTGACTTGTGAGCCGTTTCTTTTGTTTGAATAGCTAATCGCTACAAGATTACAAGCAATTCTGCTCAAAAAAATGGAAAATTGGCTAGTTTATACAAAACAAATTTATTTCGGTTTAGTTCAAACAAAAACTTTTAAGAGAATACTTTTTTCATAAATTTGTAATAAAAAGTTGTTTCTTGTGACACCTATCTGGATACTACTGCAAATAAACAATTCAAGGATATTTATTTTTTTACAAAAAGTACCTATTATTTTTTAAGCAAGTAAACAATTTACGTAATTCTCCTTCGGTTTGTAAATAAGAAGCACTCATACATAAAACAGAAAACTTCTGCTCTTTGACAACACTGGTCAACAAAATTTCAGATTTATTTTGTTCCACGAGGTAAAGTTGGTGATCTTGGTATTACCTTCTACACTTATTTCATATCGGTTTTCAGAATTTTTCAATCAGGCAGGGTTTCAGAATGACAAACCAATGATATTTTTAGAAAGTATATATTATAATACCTATATAAATCATAAAAAGATGACGTACAAAGTGATTGGAAAATGTGCTGAGATATGACTTTTGGCTGCACTATGCATCAGAAACATCTCTCTTCAGCGTCCAGCAATAGTGTGCCAACATAGCAGGGCTCCATTTGCCTTGGTATCATGGACACTTTCATCGTCGCTTACTGTCATGTTTTGTGGAGGTTTAGGCACAGGTAACTCCGGACTGTGGGGTACTGGTTTCAGTGCAGATGGATATTAGGATATTTTACAGTATGTTTGGATTTAGAAGGCGTACCACTTAGATTTGTAAGACAAAAACGCCAATCGGTAATATGATCTGATGGTCCCCTCCAAATAGCAAAGACTTAACACGTCAAGACATGTTCAAACATTAACCATTGTATGCTGCTTAATCAGTTTCCAGCTCTAGCCGAAAACTGAAATAACGTCAAGACATGTTCTCCTATACTACAGATCTATGCATGCATGTTTTAGGTGGATAAATGAATATCCTGGAACATAAAAATCAAGGGTGATGGAGAAATTCTGAACACATAATTGATTTCAGCATGCAAAAGTATCAGGCATTTTTGTGCTTGGGACAAAAATCTTGTTAACCAGTGTAGACAGACAACTGTCTCCTGAGTCTTGTCTATACACAGTGTTGACTACAGTCCCTGAAGAGTAATAAAAAAATACAATACATTGATTGCCTTACTCTTCCTATGTTCCACCGTACGTAAGCGTACTACGTAGATACCTATTATTATTCCATTCGGTATTCGACGCCAATTGACAGATCAACCGGGTATGTTAATTTCGTTCCTGCGTGTACAATGCGCACTGGGGAAGATATCTGATTGCGAAGTCTTGCGCACGTACGGATCGAAGCCTCCTCCTAACGAACTCGCCGGTTAGAGTGGCGAGGATTACGTGCTCGCCAGGAATTCTAATGCCGCGGGCCGCCGACGACGCCCGTGGGTCGTCGACGCGCGGTCTGAAGGAGAGGATACGCGCTCTAGTGCCGCATTATAAAAATGAATAGCGTTTTCGCTCTCGGCGCACTGAAATCCCATGTTGACACCCGTATACGCACGGGTCCGTACGCGAAAGCGGCGAAAAAAAATTGCGAAGGAAAGGAAGAAAGAAACCGGAGGCAACAAAAATAAAAGGATATAGCGCGGAGAAAATAAGGCCGCTCTAGAATTGACGCGGAAGAAACTTACCGCGAGCGAATATCGTCCAAAAGTAACGGCTTCGCCATATTCGGCGCGGACTTTGCCGCGATACAAACCTGTTTCCCTCTTCGGGCGGGAGAGAAAGAATTTCTTGTTTTGCGTCTCAATTCGCATTATAAGATTCGCCACGCGCTAAATAAAAGAAAACCCCGATTTGAATATTTTATTACACCCTCTTCGCCGATGATATTTCTTATACAGAGTATTTCATGGAAACCATTAGTTAGGGGTTTTATGGCTTCCCATTTCTTTTTTTTTAATATAATTCTGGAAATATTCTCTTCATTTTTTCTTGTTATTATGCTAAGATCTTGTTATTTCCAAATCGTAACTTACCTGTTGATATTCTGGAACCTTCTGCAGTGTCTCGAATTTTTTTCATGTGCTTAAATTTCACTTTCTCAGATACGATGATATAGTTATCAAATTTGTTACGTTATTATGCGATGTTATAATAATCTTTTGCCTTTAAGTTGCCCAATATCATGGCATAATCTATAATTCTTCCCTTTTTGCCACTTTCCTCTTATGCTATACTATAGTATGTTCAATCAATTTTCTAATCTAATAAATAGCTGATTTTAAACATTGTCATTCAACTTTAATAATTAATATTTCCAATTGCTGGTGCTCCGTGGTAATTAGAAGATAAAATCGTTTTTATTCAAGTATCTTTAACTAGTTGTCTTCTATCTTATAGATTTTTTTGATTTATATTATTATCAGTATCGCTTTTACCCTTAAATTTTATATGCCTTATCCAACATCTCGTACAACCACAATTAATACTTTTGTTCCTTTGGGCCTATATTCCTCTTCTTAAAGACCGTAAAATCATCTGCTAGGTACTAGCAAACTTATTTGTTTGGTTCATGCATTATTCCCGCTGTTAACTATTTATATACCTACACTGCAAGGCCGATATGTTCAAGTCCAGCAAAATTATATTATGAAAGAAAATTTTCTTACTTCACTCCAACTATATAATGAACAAATCAACCAATTTATTTATTTCAAACAGCAGGATATTTCTTTGCACGTATTTCACCGTAGGTTTAGTTGGACGAATAATTTTATTATTTTAACCAATTGGGTTTCTCTGTGTAAAGGAATATAGCAGCTTATATATTTGGAAAAAAGTTTTACAGTAATCCCTTTACATTTTGATATTTATAGTATTATTTATTTAAAATATTGGTGCTAGCCGTTATGAGTAAATTTCCCCCGACAATCATACAAATCTTAATCGTGTTTCCACAATCATCCATATTAAAGCTTATAAATGTAAGTTCCTACTATTCTTGCACAAATTAGAAGTTTACATTATACCAATGCATAATATACGCCTTTTATATATGCACATGCAACACAATTTTCAACAGATAATATCAGTATATAAATATATTTTGATTCCTCTGTCAATGTGATTAACTAAAATACCTATATAGAAATATTATATCTTTCATGATTATTTAATCAATGAAAAAATAGTTTAAATATCGATGGATAATACAAATAAGTGAGTATATCGTAAAGGTGACATATTCAGTGTTCTTGTATACTCTTTTTACGTATTATAGAAATGAAACTGCGTTGGTGGTGTCTTAAATGTAACTGCGTTATTCTCTAAAATTCTACCTAATACTTATTTACAAATACACCATACATATACAAAATGTAGATGAGAGCACGTCTAGATGCCGCCTGGCTGCTTATTATGCGTGTTCGCTGAATGCAGCCCCTAAACTATACTGGGTGGTATATACAGTACTCGCCAAATATGTATATAATAAGTCTAAATATTCAGAGCATTAGAACAGTATACCTAAGGAATTTTTATAAAAATTCAGTAAAATGTCGTTGTATTGTCATAAAATAGTGCCAAATTTAAAACATTCTGGGGTACATTTAGAAGCTGCTGTTATAACCTTAGCAACTATATTACCTTTAATAAATGATTTATACACTTAATTTTGAGATTTTTTTTTTTTCTAAAATCAAAGACGATGTATTTGTCATTACGAAACCATGATTAATACTGTTTCTGATTTAATTTTGAGAAACGAAAAGAAAAACTATTTCTGAGTTCATTAAGTTTATTTGCTTCTAATTCTTCTAAAAGGCATTACAATGCCTACTTATTTATTTATTTTATTTATCTTATGGCTTTGACAAATCAAAAATTACATAGTGTGGGGCTTAATATTTGCAGGATGCAATCTTATAAACAAACATCTAGATTATTTATGTAATTTATGTTCGCTGGGGTCGCCAGCAAAAAGTCCTCTGGTCGACCATCGTATGATCTTTTGCGACACTGGGATGGTTGTTTACCCCACTTATGTAAGAAATATGCACATCTGCCATGTTGGGTTCTAATTCTGTCTAGCGTTGACCATGTTTTGCGTGGTAAGTCGAATTCCAGTGGTTTTCGGGTGATACACGGCATATTATCATTTTGTTGCAAAGTCCATTCCTGAGTCCATGCTTCGATAATGTTAAATTCATCTTCCATAGCAGCTCCTGCTTTTATTGTTGGTGGTCGTCTGGAGCGGAGTCGATTGCAGTTTGCATCATCGATATCTTGATGGATTGGTAGGCATTACCCATGACCATCTTATACTCGTTCGTGAGAGTGTTTATGCGTTGCAGTTGGGAGGGAGGGAAGACGTGGCTTAGTAGTGGCAGCCATTCTGTAGGTGTTGATTTGATGACTGCAGCAATCATTCTCATGGCGTTATTCAGTTGGACGTCTATCTTCTGTGTATATGGGGTGCTTAGTCAAACCGGGACACACTATTCAGCGGACAACAAGACCAAGGCCAGAGCAGAAGTACGCAGGGTGGATACCGATGCTCCTCGGATCCCCTGGATGTAGCTTTTGTATGAAGTTATTTCCTGTCTTCAATCTTTCGGCAATTTTTGCTAGATCCTCTCTGAAAGATAGAGTTCTGTCTAGGGTCATCTCCAGATACTTTGGCGTTTCATTGTGAACAAGTGTAATTTTTTGAAACTGTCTGTTGAATTCTCTTCTGGCGAGTTTATTATTTAGATGGAAGCAGGAAACCTCAATTTTTATGAAATAGGTGATTTAATTTTGGAAAATGGTTGTCTAAACCGAGGAAGAAATATATCTCTAATTTCATTATTGCACTGTCTACCTTACTTGCTTTCAAAAAATATTACAATTTCTTAACTTCTACTCCGTTTTTGAAGCATTGTTCAACATTGATACATAATTTTTTATTAAAAGTTCTTGATTTAATTATAGGAAAATTGTTGAGACGAAAAAAGAAAATGTTCCAAAGTTCAGTATAGAGCTTTTACCATATTGGCTTCCAAAAAACATTGCAGTGTTCGTTTTTAACAATTGATTTTGTACTTGGGCTATATTTGATTTAAACACTAATCTTAAAACGAATATTACGTTCTAACAGCATAATACTTGTGAACTAAGTATTATTTTAACACTATTTATGATATTCAGCTATAGTTTATTAATTTATTAATTTATTAATTTATTAATTTATTAATTTATTAATTTATTAATTTATTAATTTATTAATTTAATATTAACAATCTAATTTTAATTTTTAATACAATTTATTAGCAACGTTAGGGATAATATAATTGAATTTTATATGATTACCATAACTTCGTTGCAATTTTCCCCGCACCAATAAATAATTAAATTTAGTTAACTGGCTTTTTATCATCGCATCCATATAAGTGCAGCCGAATTCCACCTGTCTAATTACATAATACGAAACAAACGTGACAAAATTATTAAAATTTATGGGAAACGGTATAATAGAATTAAAATAATAGGAGTTGATATCATTTCCCCAAATTTATTTACGGTCCTAATTCGTTTTTATTGTTCGTATCGGCATACCTACAGTTGGGAACGTAAATCCGAAAAACATCCTGAATAATTATTTGTATTCAATTAAAATGGTAAATTGTGAATTTGCTAACAAATAGATATTAAACTGTTGTAATTACCGCTGTTTTTGTTAATGCACGAAGCTAACTAGGTTTAATTTTATTATACTTATTTATCTCTCATTACGTATAACAGGGCCGATGTAATTGGTATAATCAAATGGGTACACAAGTGCAGATACATGCGTTTGTGATTACGTACAGGTACCATAAACAAGCTATACATAGGTATAATACATTCAGTTACTCCATTTCGATCTAATAATAACACATTGTACATTAGTACATGTGTATATAGACTTAATCGAATCAGACAGTGATTTAGCACGGCTTGTAAGGTACCCTACAGCCACAATGTGGTTAACATTGAGACTAGAATGAACTAATTGTACCTCAATCAAAACAAGTAAATATTTTAACAAACCCAGGCACATATTCATCTTTACCTATTCACACAAATAGAAAAATTCAATATTTTTAAGAATTATTCAGTGTATAACCCTTTGGAATCTTAAAGATATTGATATACTTTCAGAAAGAACGAAAAATGTTGAGTATCAAGCTAGAAAAATTTATAAGTCAGCATTCCAACTCAGGGAAGGCCTGATGTAATGTATACTGACCTATCGAAAGCGTTCGACTTAATCCAACATGAAATTCTTATCAGCAAATTATATTGACCTTGTTTCTTCTGTCCCCAAACTTTATCCGCCCTCATCCACATCAACAGCGAGATCAAACCTTACACCTCTCCTATCCGTTCTAATTATCAACGATTTGCTCTTGAAGGTCTTGAGGGCATCAAATTTTTTTCCGAAATTTCTTTTGCCAATGACGAACATATGATACAACACAACATAAGTGTTCTTCACGATTGGTGTACATCACGTAAGTTTGTTATTTGTATCCTAATGCACAGACATGATATTGCGGGCTTGAGCCCCATTGTTTCACTCTACATTAGGTTATGTAGGGGTATTGCGTGTGTGTGTCTGGCTACTGCCTCTCCTCGCCGCAAGAGGGCGGAGGTGTTAATTTTCTCAAACACTTAATGATACCGCGAGAGGTACCAACAACCCCGCTGCGAAAGACTTAAAAATCCATCGCCCCATCTGTGATTCCAACCATTATCCACAAAAGCCCAGCGCGCTTACCACTGCGCTATCGGGATCTTATGTTATAACATAAGCTTATGCTGAAGATTAAGAAATGTTTGGTAGATGTATAGTCACTATCTCCGACAGCTTATAATATTAATGGCAACAAATTAAAATCCCCATCGAAATTTAAGGATTTCGGAGTAATGTTTGATTCAAGCCTCAGTTTCAAATTGCACATATCAAACATTTTGTTCTGAAGTTTGTGGAATGCTTGGTTTCATGCGAATTTCTAAATATTGTACGAATATTACTGTATTCCAAAAACTTTACTTCGCTTATGTATTAAGTAAAATCGAACATGCCTTCTTGGTTTGGTATCCTTTCAACGCCTGCGACTTCCTACCTTTTGACCGTGCTCATCGGTCAAGGAGAGACAGTATATGTACAAAATTCTTAAAGAAGCTTCTCTGATGATTTTTTTAACATATACTACCTCTTCCAGTGATATACTCCCAATGAATACTATTTCAGAATAGTACCGATGCCCCACTATTCTGAAATAGTATTGATTGTCCATTACATAAGGGTACGTGCACCTTTTCTTGTCCCAAGGTTGAATGCAAGGTATGATTCCACCATCATATTTCCGTTTACAAGAACTAACATTAGGAGGCCCGTACCAAGTTTCACCCTTTCCAAACTGGGTAATCAAGAGTATGACATTTTTGTATAATTACCATTGCAGTCGCATTGTAGCATTATTATTGTTATAGTTTAGTATTATAATTTATATTATTATATTACTTCTAAGGATTGCAAAAAGTAATAACTGTGCAGGAGGATTAAACAAGATATTAAGAGAAAATATGTATCCAGAAATACAAAACTTAGAATTTATAGGACTGTGCTAAGACCAACTCTAACCTACGGATGTGAACCTGGGTTATGAATCAGAAAAACCAATTGAAAATAGAAAGATGGGAGAGGAAAATTTTGAGAAGAATACTAGGGGGAAAGCATACACAACTAGGATGGGAATGAATGTAGAGTTGTATGAACTGTATGGAGGAAAGTCAGTGGGGGAGTTTGTTAAAAGTCGAACACTGCAATGGCTGGGACATCTGAAAAAAATGGATGATGGAAGAAATGTTAAAGATGTGGCCTGGAAGGTACCGGAAGGAAGGAGAATGAAGGGAAGACCGAGGAAGAGTTGGATACAAGCAGTGGAAGACGACCTGGCGAGGAAACAGATTAGAGGATGGAGGGAGCTAGCAAGAAACAGGAAGAAGTGGAAAGAAATCACACAGCT
>JARFOC010000698.1:29085-45973 GCA_031763485.1 Osmoderma eremita | reverse complement strand
TAATGAATATCCTTGTTGTTGAAGAGACTCTCGTATGAATGAGCTATTTGTAATGCTATTAATAGAAAATCCATCCATCGCTGCAAGTTTTGATATGATTTCTTCTAAACTACTCCTTTTCACTTTCATAAATTTCAAAATATTCCTTTGTTGTTTTTTTGAAGAAGAGGAAGATCCCGGCGTTTCTTGTAAGCGACTAGAATGACATGTAGATCTTTGTTTTGTTCATAATACTTTCAAATGATTTAGCATGATGTGTGCGTCTATTAGTGATCGCCCCAACCTGAAAGCTTTATTTCCATATATTTTACCATTTAGCATTTATTATCGCTTTTAATATTTTATAAGGAGCGGTGAGTTAATACTTGGGACAAAGTAACAGCAAACGCAAGATTAAGAACTATGAAATTTTGTTACAACACACATTTATATATTGTCTTAGAATCACCCACAATAATTTAACTTTGAAAATACACGCCCTAGTGGTGTTAATACCTCGCTTTATTTCTTTATATCGATCTCGACGCTTATTATTATTCCGGAGGCAATGGCTTTTAGCTCGGCCGAAAAATTGCTATTTATTTCCCGTTTCTCTTTACCCTCTTCGTTCCCGTATCACTCCCAACGCCCCCACCGCCGTACTAAAGGTAACCGGAGTTCCAGCGTAATCTTATCAATTATTAAACAGGCGAGTCTTAAGTAAAACAATAATTTAGACGATGGTAAAAGGAAAATAAAAACAACGAAGAGGGAGTCGGCCCACCGTGGGACTATTCAAGGGCTGGTAGTCCGTTCCCCCCCGGTGTCGCCCCCCCCCCCCTCCGGATATCCTGCGCCCGTTTTATGGTCCATATCTAAACGCAAATGTTAAAATTAATATTCCGAATTTTTTCCGAGAACAGATGTTCCCCGTCTTCTTATTATTTTTGCATAAACATCGCACCGTCCTTCGTCTCTTCCCCTTCGTGTCTACGGATTTCCGATTGGGCTTCTCGGGAAAACGAATTTTGCGATCTATGTAGAGGGCGACACTGGATAGTGTCGTTTATTCAAATTGAAATTGTTCTGATTGACGCTAAAATTTCCGAACTGTGTTCGTGTTAAAAAAATGGAAGAAGGGAAAGAATGGTTTTTAGAAGAAAAATGCGAGGAATGCGTTTTTATTAAAAGAAAGTTAAGGTTTCTGTTGGGATGTGTGAATAACTTTTTCTTGTTCTTATATTCGTTGAGTAGTAATCTTTATTCTTTTTGGTTGTTACATAGTTTTTACACTACTTGCGTTGAGTCGAAATGCTACTGTCGCTACATCCTAAATTGGCGGAAAACTCCCCGTATTGCATAGGCAACACATTCTACTTCAATGTAAGTGAGAATAACTACTAACAGTTTCCTTTATGGTAGCAAATAGGGTTTGACGGTTTTTCAAACCCGGTTTTAAAAAACTGATTTTTAAAATCCATTTGTCACATTTGAAAACCGGTTTTGAAATTAAGAAAACCGGTTTAAAAGAATTCAAATTATTATGTAAAAAATAATTTTTAACTTATTTGATTTGCTATTCATTCTAGACAACGGGCAGCAGACAATTTTTTTCAACGTTGCGAGCTGCGTTGGCCAGTGCTTGTGCATTGTGCACTGCGCACGTGGAAAAGACGTGCCTAACCGACTTATTTTACGTTAGTACATCATGTGCAATCCGTCGCGAGTCACCACAGGTTCGCTTAATATTGTAAAGTGAAAACAGGAAACAAAAATATAAAGTTGTTATAGTTGGTAAAAATAACGTAAGTATTAACTATGTTTCTAATTTCTATGTTTGTATCTTCTATATTCTATTTTAAAACTTTAATTTTATTATATAAATTTCTTCTCTCAAAAATTAATGTAAAATAAAAAGTTCTGGCTTCTGTCTAATGGGATTTTAAATAAAACACAAGGTGTTAAAATAATCCATATTTCTTTGGCAACGTTTCGACATAAATTATGTCTTTATCAAGTTTCGGAATTAGATTATGATGATTCGAGTTTTTTCAAAATTCCTAAAATATGTGTAGATTTCTTTAAATTACATAAATATTAATAGTTAAAATTGTAAAATAAACTTCAAAAATATTTATATCATAACTTTAATTTCATTTTTAGATAAAAATAAATAAGTCGGAAGTTTGGGATAGTTTCAAAAAGTTAGGGATAGACACGGCAGTCTGCAATCATTGTAGTAAAATGTTGAGGTGCAAAGGATCATCTAGAGCCATCTACATAATCATTTGAAAGCAGTTCATAAAATAATTATGGGAAAGAAATCAGAAACGATCGGCGAAGAAGAAACGCCTGGATCTTCCTCTTCTTTAAAAAAACAAACGAATATTTCGAATTTTATGAAAGTGAAAAGGAGTAGCTTAGAAGAAATCATATCAAAACTAGCAGCGTTGGATGGATTTTCTATAAATAGCACTACAAATAGCTCACTCATGCGAAGGTCTCTTCAACAACAAGGATCTTCATTACCAAGAAACAACTCTAGAGTAATGGATCTCATTCATGCATTTTATGACATTGCCAAACGTGAAACTATTGTTGTATTACATTCAATAAAAAAGAACAGGAAAAAATTCTCTAAAACTTAGACGAGTGGACTAGCAATAGAAATCATAGATATTTAAACATTAACGTACATCACTTGGAAGAAGGTTTCAATTTGGGATTAGTGCCAATAGCTGGTTCCTGTGATGCTCAGAGACCATTAGAATTGGTATCTGAAACGCTACAAAATTTCAACTTGAATCTAGAAACTGACATAGTTGCAGCAATAAATGATGGTGATGCTGTTATGAAAAAAATTGGCAAATTATCATCTATTAATTCATCAACTATGGCATTCACACGCCATCCACTTACCAGTTACTGATGTGCTATAGAAACATAGATAAATGACTGAAGCTGAAGCCGAAGTACATGTTTCAAGTGAGGAATCGGAAGACAAATACGAATATAACGATTATGAAGATTCTCCTTATTATGTTTGTAACCGAGAATATCCTATTCCTAATTTGTCTGACAATTACAAGAATCAGTTTCACAAATTAGAAAAATTTTCATTCAGAATTATATCAAACAAGAAAAAGGAAAGGAATTAAATTTAATTCTTGATTGCAAAACAAGGTGGAATAGTATAGAGGACATGATTGGAAGATTTCTGGCAGTAAAAGAATGTGTTGTTTTAGCATTGAATGATATTGGTTCTTCTAAAATGTGGAATGAAGCTCAATTTCCTAAACTTTTGGAACTTTATAAAGTCTTGGAACCGACTCGTCTAGCTGCTGAAGGCTTAGGACGACGAGATTTAATTTATTAACAAGTGAAGGTATGTTTGAATTTCTGTTAAATGAACTAAAAAATTTAAACACTGAATTTAGTTTGAAATTATTATATGCTTTAGAAGAACGAATTCAAGAAAGAAGACAAGTATTCTACTTGTACCTATACCATCAGTTGTTAATAAATTGGCATCTCGTCGCCATAAGCCTAGAGCTGCTAGACGAATCGATCTCAAGACTTTATGAAGCACCAAAAGTTTAGGATATTGAGCTTCATTCCACATTTGCTTTTGCTGTATTTGCAAAATCCACAAAACATTTCCAGTTCACCAAAGAAATCTAGTGTACTTTCTTTAGCTTCAAAAACCGAAATTATTAAGCTATCTGGAGAGATATTGTCTAGATTATTTCCAAATTCTTATGTGGAAACCGATTCTCATGAAGAGTAAATCGAAGAAACTACTCATCAGAGTAATGCTTTTTTAAAGGAAGTCATGGAAAAGTCAATTCATAAGTTTCTTGAAGACCCTGAAGAAAAACTTACTAATCCAAAGACACTGAAAGCTTCATTTTCATTATTTGATGCAACGAATGAAACAACCAAAAACTTTGGTTGGTTTGTTATTTGATACCCTGAAAACTATAAAACCAAGTGAGCTACTGAGGTAGCTAGTAAACGAGTATTTTCTATTTGAGCCAAGATTGTGTCCAAAATAAGAACAAGACTTGGCCACCGTTCAGTGGATATTTTATGTTTTTTTTAAATCCTATTTTTTAGGAGAAATTAAAATTAGTGAAATAAACATAAATATTATTTGAAAATTGAAATGTTTGTTTGAGTTTTCGTTATTTTGTGTAAGTAATGTGTAATCCTTTTATTTATATTTTAACTTTGATTCCGTTTTTTATTATTCTATATAAATTAAATTAAATATTTTCCCTATTCTATTTTTTTTTTTGACAAAAAGTAGGTTTTTGTATAAACCCTAGTAGCAAATGTGTGTTATGACCGCAACCATTATGTTTTTGTTTCATAGGAAAAGCCCTCGAGAATAACAAACCAAGAAAATCAATAAAAGACTTAAGCCCTTTTAATAATAATAATATCAATACCCTTACCACCATGTTGAGTGAAGAACTCCAGATATGTATTTCGGCAACTAAGTTGCCATCCTCATCAGAATCTACGAAGGAAAATAATATTGGATGTAGCACTCTGGCAGATATTCACCACACAGAACACCACTTGAATAACACTAATTTACCGCTTACAATTTATGCGTATGCATACTACTCAATCGTCCCGGTTCATTAAGCGTACTTCGTCACGGTCAATGAACCGCAAGAATCTTCTTAATAATAATATGTCTATTATCTAACAGGACATGTCAAATTAATTTCAATAAGTAAATATTGTTACAATGAACGACAAGCACCAGGTAATATATTGTGAATTATGCACATAAAAAATGCAACGATGTAATTAAGACATTAGGGCTAAACATGAATTACCCCAATAACACCACAATTAAGAATATTACATTAGTTATAAATTTGTGTAAAATCAAAGGTAAATTAAACACGTCTGTTCTCCGTTAAATTCTACATTCAACTGCCAATGTACAGATCACCACAAGTGTATGTGATTCATTGTCCTTTTTATAATATGCAGGTAGGTTTTGGGTCTCATGTTTTGCTTAATGTGTATTATTTGAAGGTAACATACTACTGAGCGGTCTTACGTAGTAGACTGACAAACATAATACACTTATAACCAATAAACAAACCTTACATTACCTATCATAATAATATTAACAATAGTAATATTAACTAAAATATTCTAAACTAATATACGATTAACATTTGTTTACACATGCAATTTATTCAAAAAGTTCTTATAAACTAGAATGCGCGATGGGTCCTTTGTCAGATTTCATAATTTGCAATGCAATTGTGTGTTCATTGTTTGAAATCAATTGTAAGGTTTTGGAAAAATTAGCTTTAATTATCTTTAAAAGCTAACTCCTCGAAAACGGTCCGATCAACTACAAGAAATAATACACGGTGATATTGCAATAATTTGCATTAGGGGTCGAGTGATACCTGATTTAAAAACTTAAGTAATCTTAAGTTTTTAAATCAGGTATCACTCGACCCCTAATGTAATTTAAAATTTTTTGGTTGCATCTCCTGTGGAAAGATTGAATATATGAAGATAATTTTTTTCTCAAAAATTGCCCCCTTTCCATAAAAGAATTACGTGTAGCAGCGATTTTATAGAAAAAATTCTTGTAACTTTAAAAAGAATGTTTCCTTTTTTCCCTATAGGGTGGACAGCCCCGTGTACACTTTGTCCTCTTATGATTGTTTGAACATATTTGTACCTAAGCGTTTCATACAGTCGTTATGATAAAATTTAACCAACCATTTTTCTTTCCAGTCAATTCAACTAAACGCCAATAACCCGCCAGAATTAAATGATTTCTTGGGTAATGTCATGCAACACAAGCAAGTCTTCTCGTGGATACGCCACGCGGCCAGAGAAGCGGCACATCCTCCATCACAAGAAGAAATGGACCGCTATAGAAGTGACGTACGTCAACCTTCATACCCTTCTACTCACCTCTTTCCATCCTTTTCTTTTGAAAACACAGAGAATTAATTTTCCTTAATTCCAGATACGAAGCACCAGATTTAACAAACCGCAAAGCACTTACAACAAGCGTAACGCTCGCAACCGCAGACCTATAAACGATCTACACCCCTACCTGTACGAAAACGACGGCACCCTCGAAGATAGGACCATGAGGTACCCTTTGCGCAAGCGTAGAAGGCAAAGGGGCTTCCACAGATCTCGTCGCTCCAAAGGAAGCATCAGCGTTAGTTTAATGGACGACCACGACGACGGTGAGGTGAAAGTAGCGCCTCGCAGCGAGGCCGGAGTTCTCAACGTTCCGGGCCAGAAATACGGCGGTAAGAGGGGAGCAAAGAGGAACTGCGAAGACGAATACGAGACGCACGAACGCGTGGCGGCCCGCTCCAACGCCTCGAAAAGTAACACAACAGACTGTCAAACCGGGTCAGAATACTATTTTTCAACACCTCATGACGTTCTAGGGCTAGACCAGGATATTCAAAAGGAGAGCGACAACCTGAACGAGACTTGTATTCAGATTAAGAGAGAGGCGGTGCGTCGTCAAGACGCATCCAGTACACCATCTGCCAATACTAAAGTCGCTACCCCGTCTCCTGCCTTCTCGACAATAAAAACCCCGGATAAAATCCAACAAAACTATCAGAATCAACAAAATCAAATCTATCAGCGACAAATTCAATCGTTGCAACAACCCCAAATGATGAAACAACCCGCCCAAGTGCTGCAACAAAGAGCTAGCGCTCCCATCTCTATATCTCCATCGGCCGGACTACAACTGCTCCAACTCCAACAGCAGCCCCACACACAATTTGTGGGCCCACAACAAACACTTCAGAACCAAGCAGTTAAAAGTGGCCCTAACGCTGCCGTAGTAAACGATCAGAAGGGACAGGATTTTGCCAAACTAATCAGATTCGTCGACGCCCCAAACAAAGATCAGCAAACACTAAGTAAACAAGATCTGCTAAAGAAAGACAACGATGATGTCCTTGAGAACATCGACCGGATATTGAAATCCGACCGAACAGGTTTAAATCTCTTCCACAACATGGTGGGAGGGGTATCATTTAATGGTGGTAACGCTGTTAAAAAAGATGAAAATAAGGACGCCAATAATCAGAATCGTAACGAAGCTGCTAAAGTCAAGAGATACTCCGAAGCCGAGGCCAACAATAAGGAAGAAAGAAATGCAAATCAGAACGATAACAAGCCGAGTATGGATGTTGATATAACGTTAAACGCCCAGCCTGTAAGCGAGTTTGTGCAGCAAGACAAGAAAAAATCCAATCGCAGGCGGATTAACATACACAAGAAGAAGGTTCACGCGTCAGAAATTAGTTTGAATCCAGGCTCCAATAGAAACAGCGCAATTGTGGAACAGTTCCCCAAAATCGACCAGCAAACCAGTGATGCCCAACAGCAGATGTTGGCCGATCCAAACCTGAAGATAATGGAAAATGCAGATGATGAAAACAACGATAATTTGAAGCAAACGCTTAAGGAGTACATAAACAGACAGAATGAATACAACATGGAAAAACAACCAGAACAGGAAGAAGATAGCGTCACGCCCAACTACAGTCTGGTACAGGAGAAGAAGAATATGCTAGAAGACCAAACTGAACCAACATCGGCAGCTGAGCAAAGGGAATTGGGGCGATTCGATAACTATGTCACGCCTAGCTTGTTAAACGACTCAGACATTGATAACACCCTCATAGTCATACCGTTGGAGAAGAGTGTACAGAACGATAAAGCTGTAACAAGTAGAAGTGGCGAGTTTGACTACATTAAAGATGGTTTTAAAGTAAAGGAGGCCAAAGATGTGATCCACGTTAGAACACATCATGGATCTAAAGGACCGGTATTTAAGAAGGAAACAGATCGACAAGGATTTGACAATACTTTATTCACAAAAACTGTATTCGATAAAATTAAAGATGATATAGAAGAATCGTCACGTCTAGAACTAGGAGAAAGTAATAACTTGCAACGATTATCAACAAAAGAGAAACATACTGTAGGAGACTATAGTAATGATGTTGATTATCCCAATGGCATTAAGGATAAAGAAGATAAGATCGATCCTTCCAAACAGTCGAACGCCGACTACGGAGAATATGAAAACTTCGAATTGAAAAGGCGAGATGTTCCATCGTCTATTGGCAGTTTTAAGTCACGCAAACTTAAGTGGCTTGATGAGGAAGGTCCATATGACGCTAAGTTTCGTACTAAACGCCAATTAAACTACTTCGAAGCGAGAAATGATATCGATAAGAGATCAGAGGACGATGAACCAGACGAAGAACCCGGAAATGACGCCAAGGACCCAGTTGAACCCCAAAAGAAGGTCCAAAAAGCTTCCAAGAGCATTGAATTCGCACCCAAAAAGGAGGAGGGTGAGATGACTTTACACATGGACGCTGGCGGCGACATGAAACGCAATGATACTAACAACGACTACCCTCCAGACGACGAAAACGAACCTCCCAAATTCGCAAATGGTAACAGAACAGCTCCACAAGTGATAACATACAACTACTTCAATATTAGCGTAAATCTGGTTTCGACTACAACTCCAAGTTCTGACTCCGACACTACATGCGCGAGCGGTAGCAGTGCTCCAATCGAAGACTCTCAAAGCTCGAGCGACCAACCCCCTTCAGAATCTCCGAATGAGGTTCGAAGTACTCAGTTCGTAAAACTTGCTGAAGATATAATGAATTATACAAGCAAAGACAAGGATAAATCGATTGATGCGACATTCCCCAAGGAAGAGGAAAAACTGGATTATAAAGAGAAGGATGTTAAAGTTGAACCAAAAGAGATTGACGAGGACGATACTGATGATCATCCGTATTCTAAAAATCAGGTCGATTTAAATGCTGTTAAACAAATTCTGACTGAAGACGAAGATAATGTAAGTGATAAAAACGTAGAGCGTTCAGTAGACCACAATAGTGAAGCAGAAATGAAAAAAGCGGAGCATAGTGTGAGGAACGCTGTCGATGAGGCCAAGCACAGAGAGATGCTGGTGAACAAACTAGAGCGGTTAGTGAACTCCTATAAGTCCCAAGTCCAACACATCGCAGATACTGAAAGTGAAGGCTTGGACAACATCGATAAGCGCAGCAATGAGCAAGGGTACGCAGTTCACCATCACCCCCACGAGAAAAAAGTACCACAACTTCCACGACCCGACTGCGCAGATGCGCCCATGGTGAAGCACGTCCTCCACAATCCCAACGCAAAATATGTTAAGCCCCAAGAGATCTATTACGAGCCAGAATCGATGGCTGATGATCTTAAGGAGAAATTGCTTTTCCATAAAATCTATAATCGTGTTGTGAGGAGAAGGAAAAAAGAGCCAGATCCCTTTATGTACAAACTAATCGACAGCGTCTTCGGAAATGACGAAGACGAACAAATGTGCCCTTTAGATCAAAGCGAAGGTACAGCTGCGAAGCGCACTGACACAAACCAAGACAGCATCCAACGCCAGAAAAAGAAAACCCAAAATGCGGACGAGATCATGGAAGAAGATCTAAAAAATGATAACCACAACAATGTGATAAAAAAGGAAGTTGATGACGAATCAAAAGGCATCTTTGATGATGTCGACAGTTTTAAGGACGTAATCGAGGTGCCCAACAGGAAAGGACTCCGCAAAAGGGAATTGAGCAGAAATTTGGAGGACTTTCCGAACTCCTACCTGTCCCCTGTGAATGAAGGCTTCGCTGGTGAAGGAAAACAGCGACTACGAAGACGACTTAAATACCTGCAGAAATCCCAAAAGAAAAAGGTGCGGCAAATCAACTACGACGATTACGTGCAAACGCACGGCCTTGGGCCCAAGAGGCTCACCAGCAATTCAGATAATAAACAATCCGGTCAGGGGGGAAATTTTAACAAAGGGCAAAATTTTAATGTGAAAGATCAAATTAATATTAAGGAATCGACTAGTAACGCAACCTCTCACGATACGCAAGCCCTCAAGGGTGGAGAAGTATCATCTAGAATTGTGACAGCTTCAACACCCAGGGGTGTGGAGTATAAAATCACCGAAAAGAACTGTTCAGAACTGGAAGATATCAAGAGTAACCATTCCAAGGTAAGTACTTTTATTTACTGTTGAAAATGCAATGATAAAATGCTATAATTGTTACGTTGTAGATGGTGGAATGCGAAGAAAGGAAAAAGGAACACGAAGACATGAGGAAGATGTTAAACGGCTTTTTACCATTGAAGATTATGGACATCTTTTACGATAGATTAAAAGAAAACGGTGACCTGTTCAACCGGTTTAGTGGATCTATCTCAAATTCAAAACAGTGCGCTTCCGAAAATGCTGTAAGTTTTTCCTTGATTCAGAGCAACATTTACTCTTTTCTTTTTGATGAAGTATTAATATACTTTGTTTTTTAGCATAACGTTAAACTATTCCGAGAAGAACAGGCGAAAATCGACATTAAGCACGCCGAAGGAATGCTCCATGAGGTGATAATAATGCTGAATCAAATCGTCGCAGATCAAGTGCACAGAAGGACCTGCCTCCAACTGGCTCCCAATTTGAAAATATTCGTTATTCGCATTACTAAAAACTTGAGGAACATGAAGAAGAACGATCAGGTAGCAGAAGGCTATCCGTTGCCGAAAATTAAAAGCCGTTCGGGCGACGAAGTCGCCATAATGCCACCCGAAGAAGAGCAAGGAGACTTTCTATTTGGTGGAAATGGAGGCAGTAGTGATGGACGGCAGACGGATGAAAAATCAGAGCTAAACAAAAAAATCAAGTTGATTGAAAAACTTCTGGAGAAATACCAGAGCATGTCTATGCGTTGCCAAGTGCAGGTTGAGCCCGTAAAAGACTACTTGCTAAAACATCTCGGTATGTTAATGAAATTACTAGAAAAGGCGCAGGAATCTTCGACTTGCGCAACGACAACTAGGAATCAGGAACCTATGGTACGAGAAGAGGAATTAGAACCGCCAGGCAACAATGTCTCAATCAAAACTGTAGCGCTACCTCCACCACCAAGAAGTGAAGCCGTATCTACAACTATCAGTGCGGCATCCGCCAATGCAGCAAAGCAACTAGAGGGTCAACAGGAATCTGAGGTTTCTCAGAGACAACGTGTGATGTTGCACAAACAACAGGAAGAGGAGGAAAACCGACAACAGCTATTGCAGCGACAGATACAAGAGCAAGAAATTATGCAACGCATGCAAGAAGAGCAGGAAAGACTCCAGCGCGATCAATACCAACAGCAACCCAGCCAAATACAAGAGATTGTTCAGCAGCAAATGCGTCCGCTTGCAAAAAAATCGGAGCAAGATGGTTCAATAGTCGATAGTGATAACGATAATAGTAAAGAAATTGTGCAAAGCAGAGGTGCCGATTCTCAATCACCGGCTAAAACAAACCAACAACTCCAACCAGTATCTGTAGGACAAAGATCGGTTAACACGCCTCAGTCCCAACAACACCAAACTCCATCCAATAACCAAGGTAACACTTCCAGCGCAGTTACCGCCTTGGTGCAGAAAGAATTAGATCCCCTAGGGCAAAAATACACCAATCCCGAAACGGTAACTAAGGATCTACTCGCCTTGGGTCTGGACATAGCGAACTCCTACCTACCGCCGTTCGATCTGAACAGAATGGTCCAAGAAAAAATGATTAAGGCCGATATAGACGCGAACAATGCCGGACAGCTCATACCGCACGTCAGCGCACCACCGCCACCTCAAAATCCTACGAAGCAGGGTAGTCCGAAGAAGCGAGATGTTCTCGGACAGGGGTTCGGTTACGACGCCAAGGATTTGATGAGGCAAGCGTACGAAAGATCTGTAATAACTAATGGGGATGCTAGTGTAAGGTCCAAGAATCGGGAAATGCAGGATGTATTAGGGATAGATCTCGATTCAAAATCGGTATTTGATGGGATGCGATAGAACTAATTAATTAGAAAGATATTTCAGTGTAATTGCAAGCATAATGCTTGAACCATCTTCAATAAGGTTCCTTTCTTGGAAAACTTTATTCTTTTTATTTTCTGTCTTTATCCATTCCTCATCTTCTTCACACTTTCAAATATGACGTCGTCATACGTATGGAATTCTTTATTACTATTTGTATAATAATAATATATATATTTTAATAATAATAATAATAATTTTATTTGGACAAATCTTAATTTAGCTACAATTGTTTTATTGGACAACTAGAGGACAGCTTTTAATTTTAATTGATGTGAAGGCATCCTCAACTGTGTTCCTCTTTCTATATTTCCTTGGCGTTACCCAAAATTTAATGTTAAATTATGAACCTTTATATGATTTACAGATGATGACTCCAGATTTTGTCTTCAATTCAATGGAATGCTTTTAGAGTTTCTTCTTTCTTATTTTCAACTATGTCGTAATAGTCTTCGGACGTTTCTTCTAACACCTATTCTACATGCTTAAAAACTCTTCTTCCCAATATTACTCTATTTCCATAAAAAAAAATTGCATCTGCTCTCTGTGGTCTTTTGGTATTCTATTCAACAGAACTTAGAAATAAATAGCTTTATTCAGAATGTTATTATGCTTTCTAATCACGTTTTTGAGCATGACAAACATAATCCAATAATTAAATTCGATAAGCTTGTCCATATTAAGAATTATAGATTTTATCGCATTCCAACTGCAATCTTTCCATCTCCTATGCCTTTTTCCAACTTCTATTTATAGCTTCATTTGAGAAATTGAAATTTTCTGAAATTTCTTGACAACTCTGCATTGGTTAATACTTAATTCCCACGAAAAGATTTTTTTCAATTCGTGGAGATAAGCTTCTTTTAGCATCTCAAGCAATTTTACCAATTTTGCTCCAATTCCAGTATCAATTAATCATCCTCAATCATCCTCCTTAATCATCTTCTAGATCACCACCGTCTGACGCCGCGCCCCAAAAGCCGGCGACCAATACGAACCAAAATGCCGCTGCCGCTTCCAAAGTGAACTTCGACCCGTCCAAAATCGATTACGCCAACTACGGGAGAAACCAATTTATACTTCAACCCCTCCTGATCGATCCTACCCAGGTTCCTGATCCAGACGTGGAAGATACCGAGTACTTTAGCGGACAAAAGTACACCGATCCGAACCTGGTAAATAAGGACCTTGTCGAATTGGGTTTAGATGGGGAAATAAACAGTTACGTCATGCCGTTCACTCTAAACGGAGTGGTTCAAGCGCAGCAGCAAGCGGACGCTAAGCACGTGGCTCCCAAAATACCCATCACCATGCCGCCGGCCACTATATTAACGAAGACTAGGAGGCAAGGATACAAATCCATGTACAACGTAAGCGATGAGTATAGGAAGCTGATGGATACGTACCGCAGTGTCAGGGAGAAACGGCAGAATGAAGAGAGAATCGGAAAATTGTATGGCGTTAAGCCGATTAACGATAAGATGGAGGATTTGAAAGCTGTGAATAAGGAAATGCACGATTTGTCGAAAGTGAGCTTCGAAAAGCCGATCGTTTTTAGTTTAGAAGGGTAGATGATACTAATATTGTCTTCTTTATTTTTTGTCTTATTTATACATATATTTTTCTACTATGATGTACGGTATACATAAATAATAGTTAAATAATAAAATTACAATTTTTTCTGTGTCTGTTTAGTGTGTTGCGGCAATGTATCACCAACAGCATCAAATATTTTTGTCAACCAGAGTGGGAACATTTTTAATGAGAAACATAAGAGTAAAAATAATACGACCTAAAGATCAAAGAGAATTTGATGCCCAAAACCCATCGCTTCCTCCAAATTAATACTTAATTTCCAATTACCGTGGAATGTCCCAAATGCCCACAGATTGTGTTCGATGTTATTGCAAGAATTTCAACTACAAAAATTTTATTTTTGTTTAGTAATATTACAATTCTAATGCACTTGCTAATTTTATATGTTTTATTTTATTTACTGTGTGCTACTAGTTTCGACAATTCGTCTTCTTCAGGAATGCCCACAATACACAACCTTCTCGAACGTCCGGCCGGTTTCGGTGTCAAATTGATACCTTCAGTATCTTTCATTGCTTTTGCTAGTATGGTGATTTCAGCAATAAAAAGAACATGGGCTCGTGATGGCGTTTTATCGATTACAACTTAACGATCATTTACACTAAATTCCACAAAATTAGCCTTCTTAGTCCAGTTCACCATTTAAAGATGGTATTATTATTATACGTATTTGTATATCTATAACCAAAAAACTAGTCGTCGGCAATAGGAAGGTAAAGAAAATAAAAAGACAACAATCTTCTACTTCATTGCGCCGTTTCGATCTATATTCTAGATCTTTATCAAGCAAAAAAAAAATATAAAGTATCACAGTAAGAGTTATAACACAGGGAGAAAAGAATTTTCTTTAAAATTACAATAGAATCACTAACAATAACATATAAAAAAACATGATTAATTACCTTAGTAGATAAACCGTCATTTAATTAACATTAAAACCAACAACCCTACATCCCTATTAAATATGACATTGAAATATAAAATACCAGCACTGCTGTTATGATTAAAATCTCAAGCTAACGCAATGTGGGAACCTATTTTTACAACGTTCAACAGGCGAATAAGACAAATGTTTAAAATATCTGTGGAAACGAACGTGCTATGGATGTAAAAGGCTATTTGTTAAAATGTTTTTGTTAATAATAAAAGGACACAAACAATACAAACATATAAAAATGTGACAAAGGGAAAGTACAACTCGAAATATGAAATTAAAATGAAATTATTATTACTTGAACATCTAACTAATCACAACGAACATTATT
Source organism: Osmoderma eremita (assembly GCA_031763485.1). Classification (NCBI taxonomy): domain Eukaryota; kingdom Metazoa; phylum Arthropoda; class Insecta; order Coleoptera; family Scarabaeidae; genus Osmoderma; species Osmoderma eremita. Next base: position 31,160 of record JARFOC010000698.1, on the reverse strand, counting down.
ATCGGAATTAATTAAATTGATATATGACAACAACTCATTTCTATATGTATGTCCTTTTCTATAACATGGATTGTTGCCGTTTATTAGTATGTGGACTGTAGAGTTATTGTTAGTTAAGAATTCAAAACTAGTATGTGTTATAATCATGCAACAATATCGGTATTTAGCATATAGCGAACAAACTCGATCAATACAAAGTAACATATCGCTCATCACGGACGGAAAATACACTCCGCTAATACTTACAATTAGGGATCCAAAACCAGTATGCCTTAAAATCAATTTTACTACTTCTGCTAAGTTTATATCTACTTTAAAAAATGATCAATTGTAGAACAGAATTTAGAGATCATGTTTTACCCTCAACTACAGACATATGCATTTAAGTAGTTTAAAGACCTCCAGACTATGAAGAAGGCTTGTCTTAGGAAATGCATCACGTCACTAGACAAGTGTTGAGTCTTCCTGTAAAGTTAGTGTTGTTAAGAAGACCTCAACGATCTCGTCCACGATTTAAAGTTGTCTAAGAAGCAAGCCGAACTTCTAGGTTCCAGATCAAAAGACTGGAATCTTCTTCAGAGTCGAGCAAAAGTTGCTCTTTTTTCGTAAACGCCATGCCGAATTTGAAACTGGAAGAAGGACTTGTATTTCGTAATGACGTCCGTTCTGTTATGAAAACGCTTGGTCAAGAATATAACACAGATGAGTGGCGTTTGTTTATTGACTCATCCAAATTAAGCTTGAAGCGGTACTACTCCACAATGGAAATAAGTTTCCCTCTGTACCTTTGGCTCATGCAAGCGATTTGAAAGAATCTTATGACAACATGAAGCTTCTTTTGGAAAGAATTAGGTATAACGACTCTAAGTGGAATATTTGTGGCGATTTGAAACTTGTTTCACTTTTGCTCGGCATGCAACTCGGTTACACAAAGAATTGTTGTTTCCTCTGTTAATGGGACAGTCAGGGTAGGAAACATCATTATAAGAAGAAATAGTGGCCAAATCGAACTTCACTGACACCAGGAAATAAGAATGTCATTGGTACCCCACTTGTTGATCATCAAAAAATATATTTGCACCTTTTGCACATTAAGCTTGGGTTGATGAAAAACTTTATCAAAGGTATGAATAAAACTAACCGCGGATTTGCACATGCGAGGAGTAAGTTCCCTAAGATCAGTGATGCCAAGGCAAAGGAAAGTATTTTTGTGGGACCCCAGATCAAACAGCTACTTCGAGATGAAAAATTTGTTGATGCGCTAAATTGAATTGTAAAAACAGCATGGTTGTCTTTTAAGAAGATTTGCGACGGCTTCTTGGGAAATCGCAAAGCCCTAAACTACGTAGAGAATGTCAATAATCTACTGGCCTCATATAAAGCCATGGGTTGCAATATCTTTCTTGACTTTCTTGACTCCCACTTTTTCCCAAAAAACTTGGGAGCCGTCAGTGACGAGGATGGCGAAAGATTTCACCAAGACATTCTGCTGGTGGAGAAGAGATACCAAGGCAAATGGGGCCCTGGTATGTTGGCAGACTATTGCTGAACGCTGAAGAGAGATGTTCCAGTTGCAAAGTACAGCCGAAAGTCTTATATCCGCACATTTTCCAAGTAAATATATCACTCTGTACGTCATTTTCTCATGATTTATACACATTATAATATATACTTTCACAAAATTTCATTGCTTTGTCACTCTGAAACACTGCCTGATAGAAAAATTCTGAAAACAGATATGAAGTAAGTGTTAAAAGTACTACCAAGTTCACCCACTTTACCTCGTGGGACAAAATAATTTTGTTGAGCAGTATAATCAGAAAACATGAATTAGAAACTAATGATTTCACTACCCTATCACCCACCGGATAGAAAAGTAGACGTTTCAAAACATTACCTAGAAAATTTGACAGCTCACAAGGGAAGGCAGGCAAGTGTGTCTCACCGATTTAAATGAAACTTGGTGGGTTTATAGACCAATCCAGTGTAAGACCAACAGCAACTATCTTAGCGGCCCAATCGCCCGTTAGGGGGGTGTCGGCCACCCTAACCTCAAGACTACCTTTCGCTGTTTC
>JARFOC010000698.1:1227-13348 GCA_031763485.1 Osmoderma eremita | reverse complement strand
TTACCAAAATATCACATTTATAAATATTGGAGGTTGGTCGCATTTTCAACATTAAACATTACGTTTTTCGTAGTTTTTTGCCAACATTAATTACATTATTGGAATTCTATTTCTCGTTTATTAATGGTTGGTAGTAATGCTGTGTGGTACTTAGGCTAGCGGCCATATTGTTGCTAAAACAGCAATACCCTTTTCGTCCCTGTGATTCCAGCACGCAGTTCGCTGACGGTTCATGATGACGTGTACCAATCGGACAACAGATTGGAGTCCTTGAGAACCGAAATATGTTTTCTGATTACGTCATCGCGAACCGTCAGCGAACTGCGTGCTGGAACAGAGCTTATGGTATGTTTAAGTATGTCCAACATCATACCAGAGTTATTCGCCAAAACTCCCTTATTGATTCCTTTCCGTAACCCCAGAGATATAAATCACAACAGCATCTAAAAGGAGCAATAATGAAAATAATGTTGAATCTCCTGTTAGAATGACCTTTTTTCGTTTCCTAAATAAAAACTATTTAAAATAACATTTTGCTTTTACTATAAATAATACAGTTATTAATGTATTTTATAAATATTGCATAACATCTGGCAACATTTCTTTCATATGTCGCCATGTAACGGTAGCATTTAATTGACTGTTATAACAAGTGTGCACCTAATACATACATACATATATGTATTTAAATACTACTCAAACAGTTTTTATCTAACGGATCTTGTCTCTTGCTATTGATGATAATAATGATCTTATACATCTGTAGATTTTATACTTTATCGCCATTCCGTTATTCCCGCAATTTCAAAAATTGTAACAGTTTAGCATTATTATGAGACATTTATCAGCACGAGTAAAAAAACATAAATCGATAAAAATGTAACTGTATATTTATTTTTAAAAAACAATCCTTCACACAATGTTACTGTACGTAGCAATAATAAACAAAGAGTGACAAAGAGAGATAATATAGTAAGAGTAGATTGGCCACCTAACCTTAAAATTGTATGCCCTCTGGTGGTCTGCGAACCCGACTAAACAGAAAACCGTGCCAAATCTCATGTCATCTCCTGTCAAACTTGACAGGACGCATAATGCCATCCAAAATTCTATTCGTTCTTCTATACAGGTTTTTTTTTCGCATAATGTCATCATTAAATGTGCCAAAAAGTGGATGCATTCTGCCATGCAGATTTTTAAGAAGCACGTGTTCTATTTCCAACTATAATTCTGTTCAGAAAGTGAGCGCACAAGTTGCGCAAAAAACAGGCATCGGCGGTTTCGATTAACGTATTCCTGAAATTTATATTTACCGTAAAGATAGCAAGGACTGTGGGGCAGCACGATAAACACACTGTTCGGATTACTCCTCCCGCACAAGTATTAATTAATTCGGGACGACACTTGTTTCGGGACTTGCCGGACTTGAGAAACACGTGTCGTCCCGAATTAATTAATACTTGTGCGGGAGGAGTAATCCGAAAAGTGTGTTTATTTATATTTACAGTTGGAATTAACTATTTTGCTTACCAAACGAAATACAATAAACACACTGTTCCGATTACTCCTACCACACAAATTAATAATTAATTCGGGACACATCAATCTTTAGAGACGAAATAATAATAGAAATACCAACGATAATACTTAAACAACAACATGTACAAACTAAAAACCAAAAGAACTAAATATAAATTTAAAACACTCTATGAGCTGCTTACCAGACGGAATACACTAAACATACTGTCAGATTACTCCTGCAGCACAAAATTGTTAGATCTACTTAGTTTTTAAACACAATAACGCACCAACCAACTTTAACAATAATTTTATTCACGTACTACTGACTTTTACAATAGCAACTTACCGACTAAAAACTCTGAAGGAAAACAATTCGATCTAACATTAATCCACCCTACTCAAGAAAGATATGGCCATTAGGAATTTAATTACAATAAAAAGCACAGTCGGGTCGAGGTACCTGGCGATGAATCATTTTTAGCTCGACGTGCGTTAACAAAATAATAATTAATTCGGAACACGTCAATATTTACAAACGAAATACACAATCATAATAAAAATTGCGATAATGATTAAACAATAAGTAAAAACCAAAAGAACTATTAAAGGAATTGTAATACAAATTTAAAATGCTCTACGCAAAGTTCTAGAATTTTACACTCAGCCCTCTATTAGATAAAGTTTTGCACTCGGAGCCCTCTATTGGTCGAGTAAGCCCTGGTTTACACCAAAGGTGTACTAGAGCACCTCCCCTGTTCGAAAAGGGATTTATTTCAAGTCAGTAAATGTCCGATAATTGTGGGCGCCTCTCCGACCTGTTATTGAAAAGGTTGTGGAGCACGCGAGCGAACATTTATCATAGAATTCCTATTTTAATAGTTTAATATTTTTATTGCTAATATCCAAATAGTTCGTTCGCCTGTAGTTCGCTGAAGGCCGTCACCGGCAGACCGACATCTGAATTTGACGTTGAACGCGACCATTTATCAAAATTACTTCGGTTCAGATATACAGTTGATTACAGTCCGTCAATTTCCTCCTCCGTATCGCAATATATATGCGTTGGTATAATGTTTAGAGATATTAAACCGCCCGTATACACCGACATACCGGGATCTTTCTTTTTCTTTCATACATATACAATTTTCCTATGCCTAACGTTTAAAAGCAAATTGTTAATGCATTAGCACAGACTACTCGAGACAACGAACTCAAGGCAATTAGTATACCGATTCTCAGTGTTTTCTCTCATAGAAATGTAAAATTTAGATAGAGAGCGCACGGGTGAATTTAGTATTACTTACTACCGATAGATAGCGCTTCCGTTATTCCCGCTATATTTCAAATATTATAATTTATTTTAAATTATGTATTATCTTATAAACAACAATATTGTCGAATACATTCATTAAAGTAATAAATAAAAACTTAATATGCTTGTATTAACAGTATTTTAAAACTTCATTTCTTGCAAAAGGAACACTACTATTGTATTACACAATTATAACATTGTATATGATATAAAATGCAAATGAGAATTGATCAACCCCATCTGTAGGAATACAAATGTGGTGTGATCAACTCAATCTGCTTGGATAAACGCTCACTAGCTACTCTAACTGCATGTATGAACAAATTACTTTGTCCTACACATGCAGCAGTAGCGCTCGCGTCATCGGCGAAACCTGCCGTAGGTAATATTGGCAGTTTATGCCATCACCTCCACCATGTGTACCACGAAGGTGTACCGATGTGCCATAAACGGCGAAACGCGTCTACACAAACCTGTTCCTAGAACGCCACTATCAAACATTGAATGTGATAGTGGAACAGGTTTGTTCTCGGGGTGCTACGCTTGATATTATTTTTTCCTTTGTGGTTTTTCTGCTGATGAGGATGGCAACTTAGTTGCCGAAATACGTATTCAGAGTTCTTTACTCGACAAGGTGGTAAGGGGTATATTTTTTAACTTAAACAAATAATAATATACAAAGGACGTTTTAAAAATAATAGTATTTACTAATTTGCTTCGATACTTAGGAATCATATTTATAGGCGGGGATACGCAAGAATTTTCGCAATCTGAAGTAAGCGATAATGCCGATACTACACTAACTAATTATAACTAAAGCAACTATAAACACAAATAACACAAGAAAACACAAGCCCAAACAACAGACAAGAAATAATATAATAAGGTGGGGCACTTAACATTAAAATTGTGTGCCTATCCTTCTGGTGGTCTCCAAACCCAACTAAACAGACTACCGCGCCAAATCTCATATATTTCAAACTTGACAGGATGCATAATGCCATTCAAAATTCTATTCATTCTTTTATATCAGCTTTTTTCGCATAATGTCATTCACAAAATGTGCCAAAATGTGTATGCATTCTGCCGTGCAGGTTTTTAAGTAGCACATGTCCTATTTCGAACTATAATTCTGTTCAGAAAGTGAGCGCACAAGTTGCGCAAAAAAACACGCGTTGACGGTTTAGATTAACGTATTCCTGGAAGTTATTTTTACAATTGGAATTATTTTTTTAGCTTACCAGACGGAATACAATAAACACACTGTTCGGATAACTCCTACCGCACAAAATTTATAAATCAACTTATATTTCAAACACAACAACGCACCAACCGATTTTAACAATAATTTCATTCACGCACTGACTTCTACAATGGCAACTTACAGAATAAAGTCTGAAGGAATTCGCTCTAACATTAATCTACCCTACTCAACAAAAATATAGCCATTAGAAATATAATTACACTAAAAAGTACAGTCGGGTCTAAGCACCTGGCGATGAATCGTTTTTAGTTCGACGTGCCTTGTTAACAAGGTTATAATTAGTTGATTAAAAATTAATTAATAATAATAAAAATAACGATAATGATTAAACAATAAGTAAAAACCAAAAGAACTACTAACAACTAAAGGAATTGTAATATAAATTTAAAATATTTATGGAGTTCTACAGGTTTACACTCAGAGCCCTCTATTGGTCAAGTAACCCCTGGTTTACACCAAATATATACCAGGTACTCATATTTCTGTGCAGGTATTTGTATTAAAAAGTACCTGCACTAGTGTCTCTACATTAATTTTGCAAACAATGCAAAAATGATAATAACTGTATTCCTAGAGGTTCGGCAGCAGCGCCCCCTGCCATATGATCTGTCGTCGTTTCGCTATATCTTCTTCCCACACTATGGTAACTAGTAACTCGCTAGGTTGATAATGCAGTTAATTTCTTTATCATGAATTTGAAATTGTAGTAGAATTGTGGAGCAACGTGACAATTGCATCACAAAATGTCGTACCATTTAACCTCAAAGCACTCGCTACGCAGCAATTTACGTATTCTTTAATTAATACATCTTGAAACGTCTGGTGATGTCAGTATTTCACGACGAAATCGAAATTGAAGATTTCGAATACGACGAGGAGGAAGAGATATATCACTACCCATGTCCTTGTGGTGACAGATTTGAAATCTCTAATGTAAAATACTATTCGCAATACATATTATATTAAGACTAAATATTTACTTATAGGCTGATCTGTTGGCTGGCGAGGAGATTGCAACTTGTCCTAGTTGTTCGTTGATAATCAAAGTAATATATGATCTGGTAAATATACAATGTATACTATTGAAACTTTTTGAGAAAACTTAATCATTTTATAGGAAACGTTCCAGCAAGAAGCGGATGAAATTAATAAAGTAGCCGATGATCTGAAGAAATTACAAGTAGCAAATTAAAAATGGGTGGTCGTGGACGAGGAGGTCGTGGTGGTGGCAGAGGTGGTGTCACTAAAACATTCAGCAAAGAGCAGTTAAATTCTATGGGAGCTAGCATAACTGATATGCCAGGTCCTGTGACACAACCACCTCCATTATTTCCACCTTTTAACCGCAAACCTATTCCCATCACTGTATGCAAAACCATAAACATGTAAATATTTTTAAACTTAACATTTATTTTACAGAATTCTTCAGACACAGAGTATTTATTATTGTTAAGGCAAGATATTATCGATCACATGCAATTATCGACATCGCATTTACGAAAGCCAGAAAAGGAACCATTAAAAACGGATCAAGTAATCGATAAATTAATAGCACAATTACCAACAGCAAAAAGCAATTTTGATTGGGAATTGTTTCCTATAGAATTGAGGCCAAAATTGGTGCCTAAGAGGAGATTGAAGAAAGTACTGAAAGAAGTGGATGTTGAACAGACGTAAGTTATATTTAAATATAATTTATATGCTAATAATTTTTCGCAATACAGTTTGAACCAATTGGAAAAATTGGAGGAGAAAACTGTAGATGAAGTTGTTGTAAAAGAGGAAGTGGAAGATGAAGAGGCTGAAAATGAAGAATTTGTTGAAGATATCGATGAAGAAATGGACGAGGGAACAGATTATGCAAACAATTACTTCGATAACGGTGAAGGATACGATGATGAAGATGACAACTTGGATGATGGACCTGTATATTGATTATTTTTTGGCATAAATTTGTATTAAATTATTTTGTATATATAAACTTTTTGCTGTATAAAAGTATTTTATTATGATAGTAATTATAACATTATATGTATATATATTACTTGTTTTAATAAATACTGTTTAAAGTGATCGAAAATAATAATTGCCAAATACCCAATAAATTAAACCAATATATTGCAATTTGTAACAAAATTAAAAGTATGAAATGGTACAACACAAGAAAAAATTCAAGTCTAGACCATGTATTTTCTAAAACTAGCTAGATATCAAAAAGAAATATTTAAAAAGTAGTAACACTGATACCAATACATGGAGCAAAGACTTGGCAAATGGCAGAAAAACAAAGGCAACATAACATCTATAGAAACACAATCTTTGAGAAAAATCGAAAGCAAAACAAAGATGAGAAACGACGAATAGATAAAATTTTAAAAGAAGACCCTTAGTAGAAAAATAAAAGAGGCACAACTGAAGTGGTATGGACACACCTACAAGAATGTGGTTGGAAGAAGTAAGGGCAGCAGCAGTTGAAGAGAGGAGTTAAATGCTATACACCTTTTGGGGGAGAGTGGCTCAAGGATTATGATGATTATGTAGTTCCAATTGATGATTTTTTTTATGTTAACTTCACTGTACTACATAATCAAGGCAATACAAAATATAAAAAAAAAACAAGTCAAATTTGAAAAGAAAGCCTATAATCTACAAAAGAGTATAACAAATTTTATCTTACAAAAACTATTACAAAACAATGACTTACATAGATTCAGTAACTCTAAAATGATCGTTATCAATAGTGGAATACGCATGGCCTTCGTTCATCAAGAATTCTAGGGCCTCTCTGAAAATATAAATTGAAAATAAACATCAAGAAAATCCCTTGTTCCAATTAACCAATACTCACCTCACATCTTTATGTTGTCCCGAGGGAAAATTTGACAATATCGCTGTTATATTCAAACCCCTATCCGATGTAACTGGTTTTAGAATGTTGTAAACTTTCCTTTGAATGGGAGTAAATCCCGAGTCGTTACTGCCATCTTCACCCAAAAATGCCATTGAATTTGCCAACTCGGTTCCGGGATTATTGTATTTGACCTTCGAGTCAGTTTCTTTCGACATATGTTCAGCTTCCAATCGAGTGTGTATTACTTCCAACAAGTGAGTTGTCACTTCGTTTAAATCATCTACTGGAAACATACGCATGACCATGATTGATTTGATGCCTTCGTGTACACGTAACGAACCATATACACGTACATAGCACCCTTCTTTTACAGCAGGTAAATTTGGTGTACTACCCTAGAGCAATAAAACAAAGTTAAATCAAGGACTAATCAAAATTAAAATACAACATACCCCTTCAGCTTCCAACCACCATATGCAAGGCATAGATCCCGTATGATCTTCCACTTCATAAGTTGCTTTTGTAGATTGAACATCACAACTTCTTAAAATACCAATGAGTTTGAGCTAAGATAAACCATCATTTCAGCATAAAAAGTTGATATAAAATATAGGTTTAGTTCTTACAATTTGAGTTGGCATACCAAAAAGTTTAAATTCGTCTCCAGGACAATCACGTATTTGCCTTATCGCCACAGGTACAACACTTTGCAATCTTTGTACACGCTGCAATAAAATTTCGCGTAATTTTATGTATGATATACCGAAAATATGCTACTACCTCTTTTTTACCTGATGGGGAATCAAATTGATTTGTATCATTCATGAAGCCCCCACTTGATGTATCTATAAGACGAAAACAACAAATTTATTTTGGATATGTGATTGTATATCAAGCCTATTACCCATAGCGTTCCACATCTTGATATATGATTGTTAATAACTATTCTAAACTGGCTGAGACAATCAAACTTAAACAAACTAAATGTTGTAAACCAACCACTTCTAAGAATAAAATTGGCGGGATTTTAATTTTCGTTACAAACGTAAATGCAGTTTTTCCCAAAATGCAAAGCGTCAGCGCCATCTTCAAGAGAGATTGAAGAACTACCATTGCTCCAGCCGAACATAGTGATCAATCTCATCTGTCTGAGGTTGGTAATAAAAAGGTCCCTAGATTTGTTATAAACTAATTAATATTTTGTTAAATACAAGAACGAAGCAAAGTGACACCAAACTGTTTGGCATAAATCATAAGCGGTAATTTTTGAAAATATTTATTTATCTCAAAATCATGACAGCACACAGTGCCTTAAATCATATTACAAAGATATTATAGTAAAGATACTTAACTTAGTTAACAACGTTAAAATTGTGTGCCTATCCATCTGGTGGTCTGCGAACCTAACTAAACAGCTAGCACGGCAAATCTAATATATTTCAAACATGACAGGATGCATAATCCCATACATAATTCTATTCATTGCTCTATACAAGTTTTTTTCGCATAATGTCATACACAAAATGTTCCAAAAAGTTTATGCATACTACCGTGCAGATTTTTAAGTAGAACATGTTTTGTATCCAACTATAATTCTGTTCAGAAAGTGAGTGCACAATTTGCGCACAAAACACGCAGACGAAATACACAATAATAATAAAAATACCACCAATAATAATTAAACAGTAAATACACACACAAACTAAAAATCAAAAGAACCAAATATAAATGTAAAACACTATATGCAGAGTTCTAGAATTTTACACTCAGAGCCCTCTATTGGTCGAGTACCCCTGGTTTCCACCAAAGGTTTACTGTAACTCTATGAATGTTCTCTCTCTGCGTTCTGAACGGTTCTGAACACTTCTGTACACAGATAACACAATTAAAAGTTTTTATTATTTATTGTTTCCTTTTCATAACTCATGAAAAATGTATAAATTCAAAAATGTTGTTGTGGGAATGTCTGGTGGAGTAGATAGTGCAGTAACAGCACTTTTATTAACGCAAAAAGGTAAACCAACCTAACCTTTTATGTAAACAACAAATTAAACGAAAATGTCTAGCAGGTTATAAAGTACAAGGTGTATTTATGCAAAACTGGGACATTGCCGATGAACAAGGCGTTTGCTCCGCCAGCGAAGATTACAAAGATGCCCAAATGATATGCAACAAATTGGATATACCGCTCCTCTATGTAAATTTTGTCAAACAATATTGGAATCATATTTTCACGTAAGTGTCTGTTTTGTCAAAAGTAGACATTTTAGAAATTTTATAGATAGTGATTTAATTAAAGACTACGAAAATGGGTACACACCGAATCCTGATATATTATGCAATAGGCATATTAAATTTGATTTATTCTATAAATATGCAAAGGAAAGATTGAATGCAGATGCAATTGCTACGGGACATTATGCAAGGACAAGTTTCGGTCCATTTTTAGAGAATTACAAACCCGATGTAGGTAAATTCAAATCCATAAATATAGCTTTGTATATTTTGGATTTATTTTTTGGTGCATATTGCAGATGTAAAACTATTGAAACCATTAGATTCAGTGAAAGATCAAACTTTCTTTTTGTGTCAAATTAATCAGATCGCCCTGAGGCACACGATGTTTCCTCTCAGTGATAAAATGAAGTTCGAAGTCAGACATTTAGCACAGGAAAACGGCTTGGGGAATATCGCATCAAAAAAAGAAAGTATGGGGATCTGTTTTATCGGCTCAAGGAATTTCCAAGACTTTATTGCAGAGGTAGTCTAATATCTTTTGCAAAATTACGTTTTTAAATTCATTTAAGACTTTCAGTATGTTGAAAACAAATCCGGACGATTTGTAGACATAGATACAGGCCTACAAGTTGGGACACATAATGGAATTCACCAGTGGACTTTAGGGCAAAGGAGTAGGATAGCGGGAGTGCCACAAGGGTATTTTATTGCACAGAAAGATGTCACAACAAATACTATTTATGTTGTAAGTAAATCAATAAGAAAATGTAGTAAATCGAAATATCATCATATGAAGAATAAATTCAATGAAATAATTAATAATCCTGCCAACTTAGTAATTAGTAATGCCTTCATTGACTACTTTAGTGCCATTCCACAAAAACTATTGCAAGAAAGTAATAAGTGTAATAGCATTGACCATATTTTTAATTCAATAAATAACTTTTGCACTCCTCATCTCTAGAACCCTGCGCGGATACTCTTTTTTCCTATCCGCATCTGCATGTTTCTGATCCGCATCCGCTTCATTGGGTGGATATCCGCATCCCCAAGTTTTAAATCCGCATCCGCAAGTTTTATATCCACATCCGCAAGTTTTAAATCCGCATCCGCAAGTTTTATATCCACATCCGCAAGTTTTATACCCGCATCCGCAAGTTTTATACCCGCATCCGCAAGTTTTATATCCGCATTTTATCTTTTTGATATAACTAATTATGATAAAATACAAGAAGGCTTAAATGATATATATATATTTTTTGAAACAAACTTCTCCTCGTCTTATGTATATTTCATATTTTCTACAAACTAAGATAAATGACAGCGCAATATATTGCTACCAACTTATAAGTTGAGATTATTACATGTACTTAAATTTGTTAAATTTATTTAAGTGCTAATGATAGCTAAAATAATACCACTGAAAACAACTGAGTTCGGACACGGATATATCCGCAAATTTTGTGCACTATCCGCACCCGATCAGTATCCGCGTGCCTGACAGTACAAACTATCAGCATCCGCAGGAATTTTAAATTGTAGACAGTCTTAAACATTTTAAAATTCTTGCGGATGCGGGTAGTTTGTACCATCAGGCACGTGGATACGGATCGGGTGCGGATAGTGCGCCAAATTTACGGATATATCCATGTCCGAACTCAGTTGTTTTTAGTGGTATTATTTCAGCTATTTGTGTGTTAAATGTTTCAACAACTCAAACTTTAAGTAAGGATCAAAATTGTAATTTCTAGATCACTGGTAATTCAAATAAATATCTATTATTTCAGGCTATTGGTACGAAACATCCAGCACTGCATTCAAGCACATTTTTCACAGACACAGCACATTGGATAAATAAAAAACCCGTCGAGCTTATCCGAAATGAAATCTATGCGTGTGAATTTAAGTTTCAACACACCCACGACATAGTTGATTGTGAATTATGTGAGACACCAAAGGGTTTAATTGTTAGATTGATGAAACATAAACGTGCTTTGACACCGGGGCAGTATGCAGTATTTTATAAAGGGGATGAATGTTTGGGAAGTGCGAGAATAGTCTCTTCTGGCCCATCTAATTTCCTCATGTATTATTTACAAAATAAAACACATAAAAACATGTCCGGGAAACGGGCAAAATTAGCTTGTAAATTAAATAAATCTATCAAAGAAAATACAATTCGTAATGATGAAATGAAAGAAGTATCTTTATAGCATATCTTTAATTTGTAAAATAAAATGATTTAAAAAAGAACTTATTTTTTTCTCCTTTTCTTATACTTGTCGTCGGATGAATCATCTGTAGTATCGCTTTCACTATCTGATGAAGACGAAGAGGAATGCTTACGTTTTTTCTTAGTCTTCTTTTTATGTTTTTTCTCTTTCTTCGACTTTTTCTCCTTCTTGACTTTCACCTAAGAAGCAATTGTACACGGAAATAACACAGCATAAGATAAACTTCTTTTGGGTTTGGACCGTATCATCTTTTTTCGCCTCTTCTCCTGAAGAAGTTCCTTGTTGAGATCCTCTGTCTCTAATACGATACGGTCCAAACCCGAAAGAAATTATTTTACATCAACTCTGGCGGGCAAGCCTTTGTTTTCATTTCAGAAATAATATACAGTGAAATCCGCTTAATGTGATCACAGATAATACCATTATCATTTCGGCTAGGAACCGGCCGTTTTAATTAGTTTAAAAAAACCGTTTCTTCAGAGATAGACAGGAGTTTAATACGTATGTGTACGAATAAATCAATAAGGACAGTTCACTAGCGCGTACGCAACACAAATTACAACGAACATAGGGGAATATTGCCCCTCACAATAGCAATCATATTAGGTTTGTTCGTCGTGCGAGTCAGAACTTCATTGGAAACTATTTCGGTTTTTCCAGTGCGCATGATTCAAAAAAGGATTGTAGTTTGACATTAGTTT
>JARFOC010000695.1:181294-217508 GCA_031763485.1 Osmoderma eremita | reverse complement strand
AAATAATATACAGGCTGTTCCATTTAAAATAAGCAAGTTGACATTCGTTTCCGGTATAACCGGAAATTGTTCAGTGTAGCCGATATTTTTATTTGAAAGATCGGTACCAAAAACACCTGAAGACAAACTTTCAGCATTCAACTAGTGATGGTTCCCAATATTCCGCTAACCGACGGTTTAGACGTCGCACTCTGTATAGTACATCGAAGTAGAACAATGCGGATAAATTTTAGAGACGCCGCACCGATTTAATTATTATAAATTACCACTCGCTAAATTACTCTTGCAAGATGCATCTTTCGTTCGGTTATATCGAAGCTGTGCCCATTGTTTATTGCATTGTAGGTTTTAGAAATTTCGCTTATCTGTTCAGATTCATGTATAATGGAAAAGCTGGTTAATAAATGTGTGGAGTATACATATGTATCGTAGGTACATTTGTATCTACTGGTCGAACATCACTTTTTCCCGCAATGAATTAAACATGAAAACGCATAGAGGTCCCTCGGAAAGTGAAACAGATGGACTAATGGAGAGACAAGGATTGCTACTACAGGTAATGATACTACCATGTCGTCCCTCTTCATTTGTTATTGCATAGGATTTGCAAATTATTTCACCACCCTTTTTTTTTATTTAACGCAAAATAATTTATTTTTTTCTTTTCTAATAGAAGTGTACAAGAAACAAGGCGTATCACAGGAAAGCTTATGGAATTTTTATATCAAAAAAGACCACAAAATACTTCTGCACAACCAGGCGTGAAGTATCGAAGCATTTATTTATTATACATAGGCTGACAACGCCGAAGTCAACTTTTCTTCTCGGAAAGGCTACGAGCGTTCATAATAATAAAAGTACTCTCCTACAACAACAAAAAAATCGCTCAGCTGGGACACAGCCACTTGAGCATGTTCAAAACCCTACCCATCATGCTAAAAAAGAAGCAATGTAATTAAAAAAGGGGATGCGTCATAAAAAAAAATTGTATTTTCTTTTATATAGGACACTAGTTTCTCACGAAACTTGACTCACGACATTCCTCTAACAATTATTATCAGCATACCGTATTCACGATCCATGACAGTGTATAGTAACTTGCTGATATAACAGGCCATACTATGTCTGGCGAATTCCGCTCTCAACTCTGAATTGTAGAGCATTCAACTTGGAATACCGCAGTTATCGAGCGAATAATTGTAAACTATACACGGAGGATAATGTCAGGATATGTCCTACATACATATGTATCTATGTGCTTCCCGCATTATCCCACATACAACATAAAATAGTACATATACTGTATTAAACAGCGTATAGTATATAATAGAGATTAGTCCATCACAGCGCTGAGAAGAGATGATGGGGCAAACAGACGTATTGCACGTGTTATTCTTCTTTGTCACCAATTGGCGTAAAAATTATGGAAGCACAAGAAAATATGATTCTGAAAACAATTCCTGTAAACCCCGTCAGAGGGAAAACTAAGCAGGTAAGAAAAAGAAAGAAAATTTTATCTTATGCGTTAGTTGCTGTTTGTATATATTTATTGACGTAATAATAATTATTACTACACATAAACGAAAAAGATTAATTAGTTTTCTTAGAAAAACTAAAGCATTAACGCAGGTTCGTACTATTGGTTCTTTTCAGTTAACAATATAGTTTAAAACTGATTAAACGGTCGCGGCTACTTTCGATTTCTGAATGCGATGTGTTTCATTGTTTTAGTAAAATTTTCTCTTGTAAGCAAATATCTACACTGTCTACGGTTTGGATCGTTTCAATTCACGGCTGTTTGCATTCGATACTCTAGGTATGTCAGTCACATATTTACTTTAAATTCACTCTATGTAGGTATACGTTTACAATAGGAAAGATATGCAAATGGAAATTTGTGTTCTCGTTTTCTACAGTAAGTAATAAATGTTTGTATAATATCGCAGGTTTTCTCATGAATAATTGAAGAACAGCCTTTCGGTTAATACGACTGAAATTACAATCTATGTGGCGCACAAGAGCTTCGACAGCTCTAACACTTTCTATTTTTCGTCGTCAGGATATGTCCCTAGTCGTAGTTAGTCGTAAATGGTTGTAGTGCAGGTTGTATTTGTTCAGATGTGCGGGAATACGTGCCAGATAGTATTTGTTTGGAAGAGGATATTTGGGTTCGTATCTAAACGTAGTTTAGAGTCTGACACTCACACAAAATTCAACAGCCACAGGCAGCTTTGTTGATACGTGCTTTATTTACATGCTATTCACTATTTCAGTATAATTTCCATCGAAGGAGGGTCTACTTTTCGCAGAGGATTTCTTTTTATCGGTTGCCGGCTCGATGTCTGGAAAATTTAACACTTTATGATCGACCTTTTCCGGTTGCATCCTAATAGGAGAACACAAAAAAAACAATTAATAAAAAGGAAAAGGGACAATATTAATACATTTATAGGCTATGTATAAATATCTTGCTCTAAAAAGCATTGAATATTATCGAATACTTTAAGTAATGTTTCAGGTTCTATATTCGCAATTGTTCCTTCAATTGCATGTTTCAAAATAAATAATTTTCTATTTTTGTTTTGACAAATTTCCCGCTCAAATAATGACAGCATACAAATCGAATGTGTCAAGGTATCCAAAGAAGTCTTTTGATATTTACCTTCCTTGACTAATACAAATAAAAATTCAACAATATATAGTAATATAAGATATGTACTTGTTATGCATATGATATTTATTCCTATATTAAGTGAAACTTTTGCGCGAAACAATTAACAACGCAATTAATATTACGAAATACATAGGTCAAACAGTAACTCTCTATTTCAGTGGATGCAACAGCTTCCCTTAATTTTATAACAAATTTTGATCGGAAGCTCAAATTGCACATACATATAGAGTGCAGTTATTCTAAAATATTTAGAAAAATTAAATGCTATGCAGACAAATGAACGCACCAGATAATACACGTTAGACACAAACAACTTTCTTATCATCTTGCGACATCCCTAAATAAAGATAGGCGCAACTACTAGGAACTTTATTTGTTATAAAGCAAAATAAAAGCCGATTACTTACTTGTAGGTGGACCTCCTGAACGGAAACGTATTGGCAATATTAGGCATGACTCCGCTATAGGTACTGGCCGCGTACAATGTGCCCGAATGATCTACCTTACCAAACAGACCGTAAAAAACAATTCCGAAGATAAGGAGTCTCTCGAATAATGCATATGAGTGTATATAATATCGCTTTGTGTGAGTAATAAACTGCCAATTAAAAACAGATACATATATGCACGCATATTTTTTGTATTACATATCGTAGGTATAGGTACCCCGCGGTGTTAAGCAATAAGACTATTCGCGTTTCATTGTTGTTAATAGCCTCGACCATTGTGTAAGTACGGCAATACGTAGGGCGAATTGTATATTTATGTATTTTATACACTAATTTATTGCGTGTCGTGTATGTAGATGATTAATGGTATGTGTGCGAAATGTATAAAGCAAAATTGAAATCTACTTTATA
Organism: Osmoderma eremita; assembly: GCA_031763485.1. Taxonomy (NCBI): domain Eukaryota; kingdom Metazoa; phylum Arthropoda; class Insecta; order Coleoptera; family Scarabaeidae; genus Osmoderma; species Osmoderma eremita. The sequence goes on along the minus strand of JARFOC010000695.1, from coordinate 213,974 downwards.
AATTCTTGACAATATATATACCTGTATAGATATATATGCATTTTATATATTTTAACAGCAAAAAAATAAAATTCAATATATTGATAAACGGTTAAAATTTACAAAGTTCGCACAGTTGTTCAAGTTACAAATTTGTGTTAAGTCAAATTTAGCTAAGAAAATCTTGATAATGCTCAATTCCCATTCTATGGTTTTTAAATAAAACCAGCTCTGTTAAATAATAATTTTCTCAATACTCAGACGTTTTAAGTTAAGGGGAAACTAGATTTTTTAGAGGATTGTGAAACCTATTTTTTTAAATAATTCATAAATTGAATTATTCCCAAAATAGAACACAGAAAAACTAAAATAATTAACGATTAACATGACACAAGGGGGCAACAACCCTCTGCCCATTTAAATTATTAGCATCACTATAAATAACAAAATTCACCATACAATTCAAAATTATCATTAATCAAATCAAATATCATTATAATGGTATGTATGATGAGATATTGTTGGACATATTTGGATCTTAAAATTCCGCTGCAGTTACGTTAGCTCGACTAGCATTCATTACTGTTTTGCAGAAGGTATCGCCACAGATTTGATTTCTTACGTATACCTGCGACCCGATCTCGATGAAAGACGTACCCGGACAATAGAATGTCGTCGAATAAAATACCCCACCTGTGGAGGTGCAGTGTATGTAATACTTGCAGCCGGTGCGATAGATGGGATATCTGCCAGTAGTCGTACAATTTTGAGCGTTGCATTGCAGTTCGAGTACAAAATACTGCAAAAAAGAGAATTATAATTGCCATAAATACCATAAATTATTTTTTATTTGGTACAATGTCTAGAGTTATATATTAATAGGATTAAATATATATTTTATTGTTCCATCTAGCATATCTTTTATTTTATTTATTAAATAATTTAATGTATGGAACCCCAAATTGTCAAACCACAGGAAATAATGGATTCAGATAGTTTTTAAAGCTTTCAGTACGTAGTAGTATATTCTTTAATCAAAAGAATTTACAGAAACAACTCGTAATTTGCTTAATAACACTAAAATGTGTTCCCTCAATAAATATCTTCTAACAGTCAATCAATACCCTTAGATAGATATGTACATTAGAATTTATACAATACTGTTGCAATTACAACCGACATTAAAATTTGGATCGTGAAGGGAAACTCAGTTATTAACAATTAGTTATAGTTATACAGGGATGTTACACAAAATATGTGCCACTAACTTTGAGTATAGCCCAAAATCTGCAGAATAATCTTAATGAACCATTTTCCATTTACATCACTTTCCTTATTATGTACAAACAAACAAACAAATGCTTTGTTAAAATCAATAAAATATACCTAAGATATTATACAAAGAATAACTTACCATAGTCATAATATCCTTACTACTATTCTTCCAGACATTTCTTTTTCTATATTACACAATACAGGATTTTAAAATAAATACCAAACCTCCGTTTATACATGTAAATGGAATATAAACAACATTAAAAACGTATACCGTTGATAATAAGTAAACTGCAATTATTATAGTGATAAATGAAATGTAAACAAATCCTAGATAAGAATTGAAGGAAACGTTTATTAAATAATAAATTAGTAATGTTAGGTCAAATATTTAATAATTAAATAAATTAAACCTAATCTAAAAGCATGAACTTGACCTGTCACATCAGTATTCGCTAAATTTCTTGTCAGTTCTATTCCTTCCTTCACATCTTGAATTACCTCTACAGGTTTCGTTGCATCCGCATCCCCATTGTACACAAAAACTTGTTCGTACGCTTTACCATCCATCATACACACTCCTCTATTATACTGACTTGCGTCGAGCACTTGAAAAATGCTGTACGACGGGCAACTTCGATAAGAAGCGGTCAGTGTTCCGTAGATTTCGTTGAAATCACAAGTGATGTAAGTCACGTTATAACTCTGATCGTTCGGATCCAAGTAGTTCTGGCCTTCTTCAATATCTGTCGCTTGACAGATGTGATCGGAGCACACGTATTCGGGCGAGCACCGACGAGCTCTCGGATTGAAACGAGTATAGTTAGGACAAGTCACCGTGTGTCCGATCAATTTGTTTTCGAAGTCGGTACAGACGATGTATTCCGTGCAATTGGTGTTCGGTATTAGAAAACGTCCTATGCCTGTACATTGTTCCGCTGCGTCTTTTACAATTAGTAAAAACTAAAAAACGTACCAAAAAGGAAATAAAACTCAATTCTAAATCTATTTTACTGGAAATTAATTAATGCACAGAAACCTACCATAAGTTTCACGAACATATTCGGCACTGCACAACATACCATACACCGTTATTTCTCATCAACCGACTTCAACCTTAGAGATAATCTTGAATAAATCAAAATTATACGTATAAAGATTTTTAATTTCTAGATAAAAGTACTCGCTAAAATTTTCCCATTATCTAATCGTCTTTGGGGAAAAGTTTGAACTTTATGCAAATAAATTTATTTCCACTTACCAACATTTACACACATTTCTAAATACGAGTCAGAAGAAATGTTTTTATTGCTTTACCTAATTCAACTACAGTTGTGCAGGTACAAAGTATTATGGGGGAATTATACCCTGTGATTTTTAATGTTTCAGACTTTCTGATCGATTTGGGCATCCAAGTTAAGTTTTATGTTGACAATTCTGCTTTTCAAATTCAAATTTGGCAAAAACAAAATGCAAATTTGCCATTACATTTATTTTGAATACAATTCAACGTAAGTCTATTAAATCAAAAATAACACAAAATTGTTATAATTCATTACACTTTATAATACAAGTTTATTATTTTCTTCTATTTTATTTAACGTTTCAAAATGTTTACTGCAAGGCACAATACGTTTTGAAAGTGTAGAGCATTTCCAATTTCTCAGTATTGTCAAAGCACTAGAAACATTAAAAATCACCCGGTTCATTCTCCAAGCACATGGATACTTAAACGTACGATATTTTAGGTACAACCTGTGCACATATCGGTAAATTTAGAAATCAATTATAGTCGTGTTTGAATGTGAAAATGCGCTTGTAATTTCTATTTAAAACTTTCAATTGCCTCTTCAGTTTGTCTAATATAAACAGCATCAGAGATTAATGGGCTATTCAAGTCTCTAATATTCACCAAACATTAATAGTTATCACAATTTTAATTTAGGCTAAGAAGCAAATTTCTTTTCATAGGGTTCAACAATACAATGTAAAGTTAGATTCTAAACGTAAATCATGCGATCAAGTCAAGCAATTAAGGAATTTCTCTATAAAATAGTTTTTATTTTAAATATTACTTATATAAATAAATTATAAATAACGAACGTTTAAATAAAATAGAACGAGAAAAAGTGGTTTTTCCCAAATTCCCTTCGCCGAATTACTCCGAAGAATCCGCGCTAGAATTATCATATTCATAAGGACAAAAGACCATATCCGACTTCCTACAAGCTCCCAACTCTCTGTCAAACAATTTGCCAAGCGAGCAAGTTTTCACCTTCATCTGCAACACCCCCTTTTTCTCCTTACATTCGTAATAACTGTCGCAACTGTACTCCACCGGGAAGCGACCGTTCGCTCTACAATAAAATGGGGATTCCAGAGTCTGTAAACCGTAGGAACTATCGCCACAGTTCGGAAACAACGCCTCGCTTACGCATACCCCCTTCTGGGAGTCGTACTTCATGTGTCCGGGGCAGCTGAATTGCCACAACATAAACTTTCCCCGCGCGGCACGCCAAAAACACTTGTAATAGCGACTGCAATCGAATGGATGAGGAAATACGCCGTTGATAGTGCAAATCAATCTAAAATCTTGCGAACATTCGACTGGTTTTCTCGTGCAATCTTGACCGGTGCGGTCGTACAGGGTTCCTGGAGGACACCGCCTGAGAACGTGGACGTATTTTACGAGGATATCCACGCATAAATGGTAAATGGAACAGTCTTTGGTATCGGGAAATTTACCAGGTCCGGTACAGATGAATTCTGACGAATTGAACGTTAAATAATCTATGGGAAGAGCATCAATTTGAATCGTCGGAAGTATATTCCATTTTGGCGGAGTAGTAGAAGTTACAGCTGTAGAAGCCGTTGATTGCAATTTTGGTTTAGATACTTTAAAAGTATATGAATTTGATAAAAATGGAGTAACAGTTATAACTTCTGGTACTGTCGGTATTACGATTGTAGATTTGTCATCTTCATCGTAAACAGAAGTTATTGTATGTAAAAAATTTCCTTCATTTTTGACGCTAGCTTCACTCACAATCACATCGGTTGTAATATTTTCTATATTACTTATATCCGCAAGATGATTACTTTGAGGAAGAATTTGATTTTGATCGCCTGTAGCTTCAGTAACTAAATCCACATTTACTGGTATATGTGTGCTGGCTCTAGTTGCAATCCCTTTATTAACGGATTCAGTAAAGGCTTCTTGATTCGCCGAAGTTATTTCCAAATTGAAGCTTCTAGATATCAAGTCCTTTTCGGAATCATATTGAATACTAGAAATAGTACTTGCTGTATTTTCACTTTTAATTAAAGCAGGCATTTCCTTTATACTCACATCACTAGTGAAGCCATGTGTAGTATATTCTGTTTCATCTGTATTTAAAATTGAAGTAAAAGCCTTTTCATGTGCATTCAAATACACTGACTCACTTGTTAATTCATTGAATGGCCATTGCCACGATGTAAATGTACGTAACTCTGTTATGTATTCCTCATTTTCTCCGTGTGTTTCAATTGTTACTTTCGTATTACTTACGTCATTTTCAGTAGTCATTTTTATACTGGCTCCATCTTCTTTTAAAGTTGCAGAATATTGCAGCGCCTCATTTGAATTAATGCTAATTACAGAATATTCTGTAGATATATCATTATTATTGACAACAGTAGTTACTGATTGACTATCATCATTAGCATTAGATGAGAAACCAGCATTCCCAGATTGATATTCCAACTTAGTAATTATTGTTTCAATAGATGCTGTTGTCTTCTCAGAATTATCATTATTATGTTGCAGTATAGATGTTGTGTTTGCCGAAACTTCCTTTTCTATATCATTTGCAGTGTTAAATCCAATTTCCTGACCTTGTATTGATAATACCAATTGATGTTCATCCAAAACTTCAGAGGCTGTTGTATTGTCTTCTAATTTTTGTACAATTCCAATGTTCAGGTTAACATTGCTAGATCGATCGACGAATTCAGTAACCGTTGCTTCCATAAATGTTGTTATCGCATCAGAATTTGCATTACTATCTTGTAGTATAGAAATTGTGCTTGCCGACACTTTCTGCTTTATATCATTTGCAGTCGTAAATCCAATGTTCTGATTTTGCGTTGATAATGATAATTGATGATGATCATCTAAAACTTCCGAAGCTGTTCTATGTTCTTCTAATGTTTGCGTAGCTTCAATGTCTAGGTTGGTCTGGGTAGATTGATCGACCGACTCAGTAATTGTTGTTTCAAAAAATGCTGCCGGCTCATTAAAATTGTCATTATTATTTTGTGGTATGGAGATTGTAGTTACTGAAACGGCCTCTTCTGTATTGTTTTCAGTCGTAAATCCAATATGGTGATTTTGAGTTAAAAATAATAATTGATGATTATCTAAAACATCAAGAACTGTTGTATTTTCTTCTAATATGCCAGATTGATCTTCTGAAAAATTTTCTTCGATTACGCTCAAAATAGTTGAGACATCAGTAAACACTGGTGGTTCACTGCGAGTGATGGCTTTATCAACGTTTGTAGACGAAAGATTTCCTACAAACGAGATGCTAGTTGTAGTATCTCCTTCAATATAATATTCATTTTCACGAGTATTATTTGAGGCAGCTAGACTTGTATCAAGATTAGCGCTAGTAGTTCTCTCATTGGAGGAAGTATCAATAGATGAATAAATATTTCCCGTTACGGTGGCAGCGCCTTGAATGATATTATCAGTTTGGGCGTCTTCTCTCGGAAATTTGGTTGTAGCTTCCGCGATAAAAGGTGTAACGGAAATTATAGCAGTTTCAGATTGTGTGGGTGCATATTGCTCTAACAAATTTATATTTGGTGTAGCAAAACTTGTCAGTCTAGTTGCTTTATCGTCAATATCAGTATTTATATTGTTGTTGTCTACTTCTTGATTTACAATATTGCCATAGACGACTTCGCTATTATTAATATAAATTACGAGAGGAGTGGTAGTACTGATAACCTCCACATCATATATTGTTTTATTGTAGATACCTGTAGCAATATTGTTCACTCTATCAAGTGGCAAAGTGGTTATATCTTCCTCCAGAGTGTCGTTATCGATATCAAACCTTTTCCCTTGCGTGCTCAAGTTATCCTGTACTGTATGATCATATTCTATGGCATCGTACTCATCAGACCTAGTATTTTCAATGCAATCTTCTGAGTTGAAACAATTATTGCTATTTGTAGCAGTGGTTTCTCTTGGTGCATTATCCAATAACATTTTAGAAGTATGTTCCTCAAAATCATCTGATACTGTTGCAACAAATGTTTTAGTATTATAATCTTCTTGCGTATTCAAACTTGCTTCAAACGGATATTCATCAGAAAGGGTGGACGTATCATACCAGTTTGTGTTATATACCTTTCTAGTAACTGTGGTATCATGTGTGAACATATGATAATTTGAAGTAGTATCAGAAGATTGTTCTACGTTCGAAACGAATGTTGAATGCTCGATATTCTCATCACTGGTCCTAGTATTTTGAATATTGCTCCCTCTTGATTCGTCATTGTTATTAAAATTCAAAGGAAACTTTTCTGTTTTCTCATCAGACCGCTTGTCAAAAATATATTCTCGAATATTCGCAAGCGGTGATAAGTACTCGGGTAGATATACTCTTTCACCTGTAGCTTCGTTTGTTGTAACGGTACTGGTGTGCTAAATAAAATAATGTACGGCTGAATGTCGTGACTTTAAATAACACCATTTTGGACTTACAGTTTCAATACTTTGGCACGCGATTTCTGTTTCGTCGTCACATACAAATCCAACGGGACAATTTTGTGGTTCCAACGGGAGCACTACAATCGTATTTTGACCTACTATCTCACAGGGATAAAACTGCACTCTGGTGCGACACAAGTGTGTCTTATTGTTGCAGTCTATTCCGCTGCTTAATGGATTCGTCGATGTCAGCTAAAACATATGATAATGCATAATCGTTTGTTTAATCTTCGTGTTGCTATTTGATGGAAAAATATCAATAAATACTAGTTAGGTACTCACTTGGATTATCGGAAGGACAAATAGTGAAAATACCGAAATTAAATGCATCCTTTTTACATCGTTCGTTACACGTGAATTATCTTATTGAAACTAAAGCCCACTATTGGATTAAGGCTTTATTTCCCTAGCTTCAACGTATCGGCTAGATTTACATACGCATACATAGAAATGTCGTAGTTTGTTTGTGCAAACTAGTTTATTGCGGCGATTAATTTATAAGGGGCTATGATTTCGCATACTCATTTATGTACGCGTATTGTGGGGGTTTCATTTTTACATGCTCATATTAACAAAGATAAAGGCAGGCATTCTTACTCTTGTATTATATTCACATGAACTTGAGTCAAGAAAATATTGTTTATTGTTTTCAAATAAAAGTCTTATGTGTACGCGCATATAAAATATCGTTAGTTATACATATGATATTTATACTGCAAATAATCAACATTTAAAACCCTGAAATGTATTATTTATACTATATGTTTATGCAAAAGTATTATCAGGCAAAGTTAGCTTGTTTTTTCATTACATCTCAGTGGCAGAAAACAGACGGTTAATGTGGGAAGCAGTATTACTACACTACAAAAAAAAACGTAATATATGGTATACCACAAGGAACTGTGTTGGGCCTCCACACCTTCCAAATGTGCTGAATACGATGCAAATGCCAAATGACAATAATATACATACATACTTGGCAAGAAAGAAAAAACTTAATACGGAATATATGATTATTTAGGTTTGCTACACAATCATTTACTCCTGGATTAAGCGGGTTTGCTTGCTATCTCTTGTTATCTAATGCGCGTTTAGGAAACCTCAATAATTCATTCTTTTATGTAATATGTATAAGCATCTCAAGAAATAATCCCTTTTCTTATCCGCTCACGAACACCGGCACGTTTCCAGGTCTTTACGTAAAGGCCCGCGATAAGCGTACACTCTCCTGGGTTATCCTAATTCTGCGGTTTTCATGGTACAGCGCTGGCGTTCTGACAAAACAAATACTAATTATTCGTAACGGATGACATCTACATTAAAGTGTACGTAGTTTTAATTACTATGTAGCTACAATAATTATCGTTAGATGGCGCCAAATATACATATAAAAGAGAAATGGTTATAATCACAATTACTTGAAAGTAACTGAATCACAAGAAATAGCCCATCAAAGGAAAATTTAAATTTTTATTTGGATGATTATCAAGTTGAAACAAAACAATTTTTTTAATGTTTTTCCCGATCATGAACTTCCGTATGTTTATCTGTGAAAATAGTAAAATAGTTAGCATTATCATGGGGAAATTCTGTATTTTAATGTTTGTATAGCTGACATTCAGATGTCACTTTGTTATTCCCATAACCTACTGTCAACTGTCAACATATTCAGGGTACGTTCCACTTACATCACAATAATAACAAGGCTCACAACATGAGTACAAACTAAGTTTCTAGTCACAATGTTCGCTATGCTACCAACGATCGCATCGAACAGATGGGTCGGTATGAACGTTTGTCCCATAATGCAACCAAAATGGTTAATGATTAGCTAATTTCACTCCAATCTAAATTGTTTGGAAATTTTAAGCAAATTTCGCAGTAATAAATGAGATAATTATAATGTGTTAATTGGTACAATCAGAAAGAAATAGTGGATCATAAGGGCCGGAAACGAATTATACCGAGTTGTAAAATGAACTTGTGTTAATAAGAACAAAACACAACATGTACAAATAACTCTCGCCGGCATTCAATGAATACAAATTGAAATTTTCCGTATCTGTAGGTATTCCTAGAGCAAAAGTGTAGGTTAGGAATTGCAATACATATTTTTTAACACTGACTGCACCTCTAACTAGAACTGAGATTCGAATCGTGCGCCTCTTCTTCGTCCTTTACCGAATCAAATAGCAGCTAGGCGCGAGAAACGGAGAAATACTCACAGCTGCATTTTTGATAAGATAAAACGCCTGTTATCTCAAATTTAAACTCGCTCGCACGTATCCATTATACGGCGCCTGTGCACTGTATATACGCTTCTTTATCCGGCCGTACCTTCTCTCTATTCCTATCGCAAATACGAAAATCCGATAGGATAATACGTTATGTAGATAAACCATCCAGGAATTACATGTGCATGTTGGTTCGTTGTTACATTGTATCGCGACGCAAAACTGCGGTATAAATAAGAAAATCCACACTACATTAGAGTTGAAGTAAAAAAAAACACACACATAATAACACATTCACCGCGCCTTATATGATGGCAATTACAGTAATTATTTCGTTAAACACTAGTGATGTTTATTATGTGCTGACATGAACTACAGGGGCCGGAATTTGGACAGTGCAAAGTGGAGCCTGACAGTAGTGACCGTTGTGTTCTCGATAGAGGTACCTACTACTGTATCCTGTCTTATCCGCCAACAAAACGTAAACGTATTGTGTATGTTTTTTTTTTAATCTCTTTTGCAGTTTCTTTTACCGTCGGCGTTATCTAGTTACGGCGTTTTCTTCAATGAATTCGTCGAGGACGACTGTTTTCGCTTCCACAGCGCGCTATGGACACCGGTCGTCTTTATCGCTTCCTGGAATTTGATGAGTAAGTGATGGTTTATGGTTACGTAATAATTCCATTCAATCATAGCTCAATACACGTCCTACACCTATGTATATGTATGCAATTTTAAAAAAATGTCATCCGCGATGGTAAAGTAACGTCATTTGACATCTTCTCCACATCTCGGATTTATGGTGTGTAACATGTGCACGTACGATATTTATAACGACAAACCAAATAGACTTATCTTAATTGTCGTGTCAACAATGATAACGCGGTATATTTTTTGTGTGCGAATCTATGCTACTCCGCCACCGAATTTCTTTTAGTAGATTATATATGTAAAAAGAGTTTTTTTTTAATATGAGCATAGAAAAACAGGAAAAAATTCTTTTGTTTTAAATAAAACCCAAAAAACAAAAAGTGTTTATTATTGAAACTGAAATTATTAGCCGTTGCCTGTTTTCATACTGTTTTATCTCTATTGTGTTTGTGGTTTATTAAGGTTATCCACTTGCCACTCTCAAATGATACTAATGTCAGTCACAAATGTCAAAATGACAATTATTATAAAGTAGGCGGCGCATAACTGCTTGCAAGTAAATGTATTTTAAGAATTATTGAGATGTATTTCCTTTTGGGACGCACTGTTCAATACTCTTAAGTAAAGTAACTTCGTTCGCCTTAAGAATGAAATAGTGAGTGCTGTGATCTGCATAATGGAGGTTGGAGCTGGTAGTAGATTACATATTATACAGGGGCAATAAACCTATATCCGAAAATAAATTCAAACATATTTCAACAGGGAGAGGTAATTAATCTGAGCAACTCGAAGAAATTACTAATGTCTAGTCAATATGTCAATATGTGTTAAGCATCGAAAACATACATACATTTTTTTACATTATGGATTCATTAAAAAAGTATGAGCCAATAGGGGATATTTATGGGGTAATGTTTAATTTAAAAGACTAAATATAAACACAAACAACTAAACCAAACTACAATACGGCGTAAATAACACTGAAATTTGCGAATTCTAGTGATATTTCATTTTATCCAACATAAATTTTATATGCGAAAGCGTCAACTTTATACCGTTACAAACTTACCTCAAATTTCAACTAATGACAAACCCGAAAATACTGCCTTATCCTTCCCAACGCTATGTTCTTAACGTAAATAAAGAGTAGTTTGACCTTTCTACAATTTGCCAATTTTATTTCCTTAAAAGAAACTGAATTACGGTAAATTGCTACAATAAACTAACTTGGTACACCTGAAAATTTTGACAACATAATTTTACTGTTAGTATTTTTTCTTGGTTGAAAGCACAGTGGCCTGTTGATTTATGATATCTATTATTATTATTATTTGAAAAGTTATAAATAAAAAGTAACATGCCAATACTATTAGTGACGGCAACATATTGTATACATTCTGATTAACTGATAAGAGCATCCAATAAATATTCACCATCCGAAATAGCCTTAATGATTTATTAATCATCACACCTTATTATTTTAGCTAACGTCACATTTCTCAATACGTAAGTATAAATATAAATACCTTTCCCAGACAATAATTAAAATATTCATCCTAAAGAAACCCAGAGATTTAGTTTTGATTATTACTTTAGATTGAGTTTTTAAGTTGAGTTTTTGCTGACGTAACAGTCCAAAATAACTTGCCATCGTTCATCATAATTTTACTTATGTAGATGGCTCCATTAAATCCAGATACTTTATTTTCAAGCACTATATTTAACACACATATACAAATATACACATAAAGACAACTCCCTTCCTAACTAAACCCCAACAACGACTGTCTGACTCTCTATTTACTATTCCCGCTCATTTCTACCCCCTTTCCCATTCCGGCGGGAAATAACGGCGTTAAATTTGAATTTACCATACATATAATGCACTTATTTTATTTAAGTGTTACCAACATACCTAATAGGTTATAATGGTATAAACGAAAAGTGCTGCTTTTAGTCCCAGTCTACTCTACATGTAGGTACTATATGTTACATATACGCGTAGCGTTTTACGCTCTGTTATAAAACTTACACATTACATGACTCTTCCATACAATGCAGTGCATTTTGATAAATATAATGTAAACTTCCGCTCAGGTAATTTAAGCACAAGTGGCAACTAAAGCCACGTAAATGGAAAGGCGGTACGGCAATAAAGTCTCTAAATAGTTCCGTAGTAGCTTTTGTATATCGTATTTGCCCGTTGCACTCTGCCATTGTTCATGCAACATCGTGAAGGATTTAGAATGCTTGGAAGTAGGAAAATAGGTACTTGCATAATATCATAATCATTTGTAAATAAATAAATAAATAAATATGAATTTATTGAAATGACTACTTGAATGTTAATAATTATAGATCCGTGGAGTCGAAGGCTTGGCCAAAATTTCCAAGAGAAGAAACAAATTTTAAAACTAATCGCCGTCCTCGGATCCCTAACTTTATCCTTAGGTATCGGATTGTCGGCTCTAGTCAAAACTCTCACTGTACAAGTGCTCCTTTACGGCGCCGTTGGAGGTAAGAAAAGACACAGTAATACAAGCAAGTACAATATTGGAATATTTCAATTTATTTCACAGGTGCCGGTACCAGTGTAGTTCTAATGCAAATCAAGATATACGCCTACGATAATTTCCGTTCGAGACCGGAAGTATTCGAATCCATACTGCAGATCGCCAAGGTAATTTCGATATTTATCTTTCCCCATTGCGTTTTGTTCTTAGCAGAACATTATGGCGTCTTTAAAGCGCAAGGGATATTCGCTGCGTTACTGCTTCACGCCTTACCCATTACGTTATTGTTACCTAATAATAAGAGGAAACTTACAGCACCGAAATTGGCGAGATACAGGACGGTACCCGGGTAAGAAGTAAAGCTAATAACCAGAGAGAGGCACCGCTAATGGGGTGACTGACCATAGCTTTAAGTAAATCGGTTCGTATCGATATACGCGTTTGACATTTACATATACATATATCGAGCGCAGAATATTGAAATAAGTAAAATACAAATATGAATTGTAAGCTGAACTGAATTGTGTTTCCATATCAAATCAATATAAGTAATATATCAATGTAGTATTCAAATAAAATTTATTACGCAAAATGCCTAAAAATAAAACAACCCAAGCAGCACAATTCAAATTTGCCGCAATTATTTTTAGTAACTTCAACTTAAAGATATTAAAATATCCATTGATGTAATACAAAATTGTAGGTAATTTCATGCTTTAATATTGAAGTTACTAAAAATAATTGCGGCAAATTTGAATTTTGCTGCTTGGGAATTGCCAAATAATAGATAAATGTATGTACATTTAAATTAATACAAGAAACAACAATATATACAATTCTTTTAAGGAACAACTAAAAACAAAAGAAACTTTAAAACGAAATTCTGATAGGAAATAACGAAATGAGGAAACCAAATAACACCATAAACATACAAACTCCTAACCACTAATTGCCAAGAATTGTGAAAACAATATACATATGCAGAAATAATTCATCAAACAAGCCATGTATGTATGCACTAACGCTGTCCATTTTATACTGATTGCATGGCATTACGCTCCTCGGTGAGGCCGACTCTGCTACACTTGACGTCATCCCGTAGGCTGTTCCTCTCTCTGCTAATAACACAAGAACTAACATGCTCTCAGAAATTCCCCTGACCCACGTGACCAATTCATCGCCACCCTTTAAAGTTTTTAGAACGATATATCAAATGTTTTAATAGTTATTTTATGGTTGTACTATATTACGTAATCTTCAAACTTTAAAAGTTTTTCTTCCTATTCCCTTTCTACTATAGTCCACTGACAAGTAAATTTTTAGTTCTTTTGGGAGCTTCTACGCATAAATTAGTTTCGTTACGTGTTAACTTGTTAACCAAATCAATTGATATAAACATTTCGGCTAAGCGTTTTGTTGTGACAGTTACTTGGCGTTATTGGACATACTGTCAAAAATCGCTTTTGTGCATTTAGTTCTATTTGGACCCATTTACGTATTACCAATCGTGCACTCTAAATTGCACAACTTTATAGGTCACGTGGGTCACGAGAATTTCTAAAAGCCCTATATATTCGCATTATATTCAATTGTTTTAGCTTCTTACAAGATTCAATCGAATTACCGATCATTGACAAAGGATTCAGCGACAGCATTAAAGAGATTCGCACATCCACAATCAAACCGGTTCACCTAACTGCTGCAGATAGTGACAGTAGTTCGAGTGATTCCAGCGATTCCTACACTTCAGAAGAAATCAAAGAGGAGATACCCAGATCTCCGCTACCTTTGCGTTTAAAGAACAACATGGGCGTAGAGATATTGCCCGAAATCCCGGAGGAGGAAGAAGACGAAATACCGTCTAGAAAGATAAGCACCGACATCAAAAGGATGAGTAAAATCAGCGATAGAATCGAGGAAATTATCGGTAAAAATTATCGAAATGACGCTTCGAATATGATTTTGGGTCTGTCCGATTTGGAAAACGGCATAAGTCACCACGGCCGCAGAAAAAGACACAAACTCTTTAGGGAAGTTTCTAAAAATAACGGGGGATGCTGTTCTCCATATCGCAAATATATCTTCCGGAAAAGATTGAGAGCCTTAGGGCACACACTATACGATAATTTCATTAAACCGTTAAACACGGCTATGAAATGTTTCTACTTTTATCCGTCTTTATGTTGTAAAACCTGCATGGCACTGAGTTACGTCGTTTACATCAGCATCATACCTCACGTGGCTCTGGTTCATGGGGCAAATTATAGTGTCGATATTACGGAGGCGGTTTTCTTGTTGACCTTCATTTCGGTGGCGTGGTGTTTCTTCCTTATTAGCCTGCCATGGGTAATAAACATATCGAAATTGAAAGTTAGGATCTTACACGTATTAGGGATGTTATTAACCAGCGGAAGTTACTTTAGTAAGTACCCAAAAATATCTTTGTTTACGCGATAATTTATTTTCTTTTCCAGTGGTACACCTGTCAGTTAGTCACGATATGATAACTCTGAGTTGTCTGGTGTTCGGTTTGGGTTACGGCACCACGTCCTTCGTCGAAGAAATCGTATACAGGGAGAGCGTCGGACCGAGAAAATGGGATCTAGTCGTCGGTACGCTGGAAACGCTTTCTGGCGTCTTTGTGATTCTTATTTATTTCATAATCTTCATATTGAAACTTATGGTGCACGACATCTTTCTCGTGTTCTTCGTGCTCGTCTCCGTTAACGTGGTACTGTGGATAACGGCACCGCTGATCCATTTCACCTGGACGTACTTCAAGAAGAGGCGACGCGACGCGTTCTTCTTACGATAAAAAATAATTAATAAGTATTTGTATCATCATTGTTGTAAATATATTTTAGCTAAATATACGTTTCTGTTTTCCTAACTCTGTTTTAATTAGAAAGGATAAATCATTTCTCAAACTATTATTCACACTTTACGACATCTATATAATATAGACTTTCAATCTAACCGGCCTTGCGTACCTTTAGCTCATTATTCTTGCATCATAGACGCCACTTTACGGTGCTTCTTGTATGTGGCGATAGTGGTTTAAATTCCGTTCAATGGCTTTATGATGGCTTTCTACGGAAAGCTGGAACCACTGTGCTCCCGTTTTATGGTATTTTAAAATCACGCGAAAATTGTTGGACATTGTGGCGTAGTAGACGGCAAGTGTATTATTTATATAGGAGACCGTGCAGGATATTGTAAGAATACCTCACGGTCGTGATAGACAGTCTTTCATCAGATACAAATATTAATCAAAATCACATTAAATATTAAAACATAATGCAACTATATACTAATAAGAATTGGCTATGTATATTAAATGCAGATTTCCAATTTATTGTCTTTTAATTTCAATTGCCAACTACATGTTTGAAATTGTAGAATAATTTCGAATACATGGCGCCATCTTACGTTGAGAATTACAAGAGTTCTTATTCAAGAGATGTCTTGCCTAATTAAGTATGCGGAAAATACTTCACTGTACAAACTACGACTACATAACTTTTAATTAAATTTAAATTATTATCTGTACGGCCTTTTGTAATAACCTTTATCTCATCAACTATAGCTGTATATTAAATCTAGTACGTCACAGAAGACATATGCATACAAGAATACAGCTTAATTTCTCAATTTTTTCTCAGGTTTTGGAAATAGTTTGGCCTCCGGCAAAATAACGATACATCCTACAGATTCTTACGTGAACAGTATTTTTGATAGTAGATATATAAAAATTGATTTTAATTAATCATGTATTAAGTAAAAATAAAATTGAATTTGAATTTCCCGGCGTCTCAATTAACGAGCAAAAAGCGAACATATCCGAACTCAAAAATGATAGGAAATATGATTTGATTTACACAATTACCCGCTTATTAGTGAAATATGAACATATATAAATCGATGCTCAACGTAATTACAAATGAAGACAAATTATCGTATTCAATTTTAAAAAGGAGCTTACCTTGTTAATTCCATGAAATCTTAAAACCGGCTTCTTTCAAGAACTTAAGTTTTCCAGAATTTTAGGAGTAAAAGTGCGTTCAAATATGTGTAAAACATGGAAAAGGTACAATATTCCTAATTTACAACACAAAATTGCGACACTAAAGGCACTATTGAACACATAAATCTTATATTTGAAAACACGATACGCGGAAGAATTTGTACCAACCCCCATTTTACGGAAACTACCACGAAATCGGTTGAGAAAATATCCGATTGACGTCGGGGATCCGAACAAAGCCGATTCTGATTTGAAAATGTATTTAAATTTAATAATAACTTAATGAAGAAAATAATGGGAAAAACTAACGGAAAAGCTGTGATATTGCAACCACTAAACTATTTGACACTGCGGCGGTTCAAATTCAACTACTTTAGGTGTATACGTATGGGCAACATACGAGCTACGAAAGTACCAAGAAAAACATTGTCAATACGAAAAGAAGGTGCAAAAACCGAAAGCCTACATTAAAGAAAGGCAAATACATATAAACAAGATAAAAGCCTTTACCTGGAATCTTCGATATACAAAATTTAGATATCTTATTAAATTAAATTGCAAATATTCTTACGTATATTAAATGCGAAAATTAGAAATTGACACCGAAATTATTATAAGTTTACGATACTAATTGGACACTACAGGGTTTTTGTAACGATACAACCTAAGGATATAACCCTTGTATGTATATATATACTATAATCGTGTGTGCCGATATGTGCCGGCGAAACTAATTTACATTTGTAATTAATTAATAAGTCTCCGTTCAAGACCTTATTTTAAGTGTAGGAATCCTAACACTATCGTTAAAGTTCTTTTGTAACTTGTTTTATTTTAATTTCCTTGAAGATATTTACTCATTATTTTATTAAATTTAGTTTTGCGTCCACCAAAGTCAATATTTGTTCTTGTAAATGTTCAGTGGAGCTCGTTCTATTAAAAAGCCTTATGTAATTATTTTATATTAAACTTATATAATATTAGGGGATATTCTAATAAATAATGACTTGCTAAAGAATAAATGTAAGTGGAATTGATGTGGGACTTACGATTTGTATTATTTTCAAATCGATAGAATATTCAGAAGTGTTGTAGGTTAGGTATAGGATACGGTGTTAAATGTTTAAAGTGGCGCTCTAAGAGCAGGATTGTTCTCGGAGTGCTACGCTTGACATTATATTTTTTCCTTTGTCGTTTTCTGCTGAGGATGGCAACTTAGTTGCCGAAATGCGTATTCAGAGTTCTTTACTCAACAAGGTGGTAAGGGGTATTTTTTACTTAAATTCAGAAGTGTGTTAAAATTGGTTACGAGTCAAGTTAATGTAAAGCTCTGCACCAGCAGCCCCTTTTTCTTCGACACTTCAAATTGATAAACGACATTTTTTACCGCCCAACACACTTAAGCAAAGTTTTACACTAATATTTTAGGATACGACTACCGCCACAGACTAATATAGTAGTACTTTTCACCTAAAGGTGTCACCCTAATTCTCTAAGTATACGGCGCATGATGACGCATATTGACAACTTTTACAAACAGAAAATAAATACATTGCATGAGCTTACTATATATGTATATACAGGGTTTCTACCTACTATCCAGAAAACTGTAAATCATTAAAATAAATGGGGCAATCAGATAGTGTCCCAAAAAGAATTACATATATTATAGTATAGTTGCCGTGTTAGTCTGAGTAATCAAAGGCCAGTTGCAAAATATATCTTTTCGAACGGAAAATAATAAGTCCATAGCAATATATTAATCAAACAATGCCATCAAGAGAATCAAGAATAACCGATTGTGGCGTGACCTGTTTGGTCTGTAGGGTACTGCATTAGTAAACAAAAACCCTTATAACTGTAACATTTATTTTCGACAAGTTTATGTATCAGCACATGAAAGGGGCATGCGCAACAAAGGCATTAGAAAGACGTGAAGGAACAAAGCTTATAGGGTTTGCAATTTGTCAAGTGCGGGGTTGTTACAAGCGTGAAGTGTCATGGGTGAAGGGAATTGGTTCGCATATTTTCCGGGAATCATTTTGAACTGAAATTTCCATCTTGTAACAAAATATGTGGTTTCACATTGGACCATTACAAAGAGTGAAAAATATATAAAAAGCTGTATGCATTCTTAAAAAAATTTATTAATCCCGATCACCAAACAAAAAAGGATAATAAATTTACAGTAAATATAAATAAAAAATAAATATTGTTTAATTATTTTCTTTTGAAAAAAAAAATCACAATTGTTAGAATATCTTTCTTCTTTGTAAAAAATAAATAGATAGAGGAATGTCTTGACAATAATTCACAAATAGAAGTATCACCTATAAACCTATGGGTCGTAATATTTTTTGTAATTATATTAACAATATTTATAAACAATTTCAAACGACTATTATTATTATATTTAAAACTCATTCATTTACAAAACAACTGGCAATGCTCTGGTGATCTACACTACTAATTATCCTAGTATATCTAGCATGTACTGTTAAAATCGAAAGAGAATATAAAATAGAAACCGGAATGTGCAGTATGTACGTACCAAAAATGCATCTCATTCGTTTAAGGCACTAGAAATAAATATTGCACCTGTCTGAAGAATCATATTACCTTCGTTAGTAATGCTGAAAGTTCTGGAATGAAGTACAAACTTTTAATAAGATACATCAAAAATGTACTTGTAAATGAGCCTGAAGTTGTTGTGGCAACTATGTGAAAAAATAAACATCTTGAACTCCCAATGTCATTTGCTACTAATAACTCGAAAGCTTTTTTAATGTAAATAATATTTTGTAAAATTTAAAATCGAGTATTGAAACATGTGAATATAATTGATATAAATACACGGACTAAGTAATAGACTAATACTAATACCCTTTTGTTGTATCAGTTTATACAGGCGTTTTTGTCAAAATTAATTATCTTATATGCAAAATCACCGCGAACACATAAATTAATATAAAACATTTATTATACATGAAAAGAACCCATTTTGGAATGTATGGAAAAAGTATTAAACCTAATTGTAAGATTTTCGGTTTAGTACCGATTAGTTTCATCAACAACATATTTATATGAAAATATTACCAATATACATTCATAGTGATAACTATATTAATAATAATAGTTTATAATCTCTCAATATCATAATAATAATATATAATAATATTTATATTTAAATATAGTACAATATTCTCTTCTCTCTCTCTATATATATATATTTATTTATATTTGTTTCCTTTTTTTCTTCGTGGACGGAATACAGATTTTTTTTAGAGCAAAACTTTCAGGTCATCGTAGATACTTTACCTAGGCACTTGAAATACATATTTATATGTAAATATATCAACATGTTGCAGAGTCGCTTTCCGCATGACTATTTCTTACAATTACATTGAAATATTGTTTTCAGGCAATGGGGCAATTCCTTCGAAAAGAGTATGGATAAAAATATGCTTAGGAGTTTAACATATACGACTGCCCAAAGTTGAATCTATTTCTTGCTCTTGCAAACAGTGATGACATTTTTCGAGTTGATTGAGAAGGTGAAAGGAGAAGGTTATCTGTCTTTATACAATCAGTATCAGTTGTTTACAAGGTGTCCTTCGATATATACGAAAGTGTAAAGAGATGAGTGTCAACGAACATTTTCGACAATGGATTTTATTATATACTGTTTTAATTTGAAAAACTAAAAATAAAGCACAAGCTACTGATATGATTAACTTCATTTGGAGTGAAGATGCAATAATATATGAAATAGTATAGAAAATGATTTGCAACAATAAATAATTCTAGCAAACCATGAACGTTCTGTAGCTCAGCCAAAGGAGTAGGACAAAGAAACTCAAGGTTCACTCTTAGACGAAAATCCGATACAAACTCAAAAAGAGCTTTAGGGAGGAGGGATTTGGTTGCTCGAGAGCTAACTGAAGAGAACAAAAGTCGTAGAGTCGACATCTGCTTGCATTTGTTACGTCGCTTACTATTTTCATCTAGTTAGTACAAGCGATGAAAATGGATCCTGTGCGACAATTGTTCTAGGACAATCATCCACAGCCTTGCAAAACCGAATATTCACGCTCGAAAAGTGCTACCGTGCGTTCGATAGGATTGCAAGGGAATCATCTATCACGAACTGCTCGTTCACATAACCTTCCTGTTTTTAATTTTATTAAAATACACAGAGAACTCATTTGTACACCTATTAGAAGAGCAATTATTAATCAATGTTTCGTTAAAATTAGCAATGAAGTGAAGAATCAATTTTGGGCAAGCCGATTTAGGAATTAAAACGTGAATTTTTCCTAAGAACTACAACAATAAATTCTTTGAAGCCAAATAAATGCACCCAACAAAATAGAGCAATAGAAAAAAACCAGTTTTTTTCGTTCACTATTTTGTGTGAAGAAAATATGTATTCTATGCCATAACTAATTTCTAGATTTTACAATTATACAGAGCTGACTGTTTTCAATATTATCGTTTTTTATTCTTGATAAAATACTGCTACCTACGCCCCAAATCAGTTGTTACGTTTGTACATTTTCATGTTCATGTTTGTTGTTTTTTTTTTTTTTGATAACTATACATGTGTAGAAATTGTAAATATCCAAGCCGTAGGAGTCACTTGCGTAAGACTTGAGAAGCATGTCAATTATTGCAAGTGCAAAATTGACAACGACAAAAACACTAGAAGTAGTTACCATAAACTATTAGGTCCCCCATATACCCATTCAACTAAAGTGCAAAAAAATGCGATACACCATTAAGATCTTTAATTGGCTACTTCAAACAGTAAAATCCCTTCCGGAAGTAAATTCTAAGAAGTGTATGGAAAACCATTTATATACAGTAGACGGAATTTTTAAAGGGACACTGTTTTTTTAGTTTGCTAATTATACAATTTTAAATTTTGCTCGCTTTGTTGGTGCTGAAATTATTGACGTCTTCTACATATTAAATGTACTGCAGAAGGAATAATAAAATAAATCAGCGAAAAAATAACAATATTCATTTTTCATTCTCTATTTTTTTTTGACTGGTAACAACAAATTTGTGGCGGAGGAAGTTGTAATTTCTAATTGGTCATGTTAGAAATTTCGTATCTTTTTAAAAAACATAACCATTTGAACGATAATGAAAATAACTAATATAGACATATAGTCAGGAATGTTACTGAGAAACATATTTGGACATTATTGGTGACTCTTACTCAACAGATGCGAATTGAATTCGTATACGTTACAACACTGTTCACCGCAAATGTTACATTTCCACGGATTGGCGTCCGAATGACACCCTTTATGCAGGAAATACAGGGTCTGATCGGGAAATCCTATACCGCAATAGATGCATTGCAAACCGGACAGCGATCGCTTACCGGACAACCGCCACATACTAGAATCGGAAGGTTGTTCGGGACCTGTCGACGTTATCGTACCGTTAGTGGTTGTCGCCGCATCGTTCGGTGAACTTTCTGGATGATTATTGTTCGGAGACATCGTCGATCTGCTCCTGACCGAAGAATTTCCGCTGCGTGTTACGATCTTCCTCTTCAAATCTTCCCGTAACAGACTCTTCAAGGGCGACACTTTGATCAGCGAACTTAAACTACTCGACGTGGCAGTCTGTAACTGTACACTGCCCGAAGGCGAAGTGCTGGGATTTGCCGGACCGTTCCGTTTACTTTCGTAACAATCCTCGTTGGGTTCCTGTTTTATAGGTATCAGAGATATCGAAGGTGTGATGTTCGTCTCGTGGTCTATCCTGAGCGAATTTGATTGCATGTGACTACTCGATGGAGCGTTGGAGTTGGAATCCGCGGACTGTGGGGAACCCGGACATTCCCCATTCAATCTTTGAGAAGCGGATTCGCCGCTCTGACCCGGTTGAACGCTATTCCTTTGTTGATCACACTAAATAACCAAATTGATTAAAATTTGAATTGATTTGGCATTTACTTGATTAACAATACTTTGTGTTCTATTTGATTAAATTTTAATGGGTCAAGGAACGAAATATGCTATTGCCAACATTCAATTTCACACAGCGTCTAGTTATATACCCAGAATTGGGGATCTGTAGTTTTAAAACTCTGTTGTTTTTAGCAATCGTGGTAAAGAAAACATAAAAACAAAAATAGTTGGGCAACAACAATAATGTTGAATACTATGATGTTTCTTCTTTTCTTATTGTCAAGAGTGTTTTGTTTTAACATATATAACGATTTTATTGAGAAAATACGTCGTCTCGTGACCAGTTGGTTGCATATACCCACGTAACTAACGCAATCTTGATTGTATGAATAATATGCTGGTACCGAACTAAATATTCCTAGGTAATACGGAGAGAGCAGAAATGATTGTCATGTCTGAAGTTTGCAGCAACATTGTCTTCCATTGCCTTACCCATATATATATATATTTGTTTGTCTTTTTCTTATTCATTTACTGCAACTTCAGACATGACAATCATTTTTGCTCTCTCGGTATTTGCTTGGAAAATAATGGACACGATTTTGAGCATTTGCTGTAGATATATAATTAACAAATTTCATATTTTATTACATTATTTTTAGCTGGTGTATGATTATTAAATTTATCAAATTTATGCGTATATTTGACAGATGATTTTGACATTAAAAAAAATTTCAAATGAACGCTATCAAAGAGTGATTTTAATGTTCAACGTTACCAACTTGTAATATTGGTTGCATAGCTAAAGGAAGTCACGTGGATGGTATATTTTATTGAAAACACCATATATGTTAGTGCTGGTAGATGAACCAATAGGACCATTTGTAAGCGAACAAATGAGAAATGACTCTCAAAAAATGACAAAAAATCTGTTAATTAAGGTTATTCTGTGTGGCACTATTTGTAACATGTTTTCAAAAATTCCGGTAACGAAGACCGTGTTGTACAAAATTGAATGTTCCCAACTGTAAATAGATGAAACTTACTAATGAGGGTGAAAATACAGGAGCAGGTGCGTCGGCCATAGAAATTTCTACGTGTGGTGTCAGGAAATGCATGGGCGGCGTGGCGTTGTCAGTAGATCTTGCTCCAGTGGAGTCACCAGAGTCGCTATAGCTCGCTGCGACGCTGACGGATACGCTACCAGATAGATTTCCTAGGGAATTCAACGCGCCGTCTAATGGAAATCCCTGTTGCGCGGCTGCGGCTAATAAAGATGCTTGAGATCCCGCCGGGCCGGGATTATCTAAATCTATGCCGTGCCTAAAAAGATTACAATATATTTGTATTTTGTAAACTTTTTGTTGCACTATGTTAACGTTAACAAATGTATAAAGAAAACTCCACACCGTTCAGTTTGTATATATTTATGCGGTGTGGAGTGTATTTTAAGGTTTGCCATGTGCCAAATTTATAATTCTCAAAATAACTTTTGAATAACTCCATGACATCACAACTTAGCACAAACTAAAAAAATTTTCATAATAAATCTAAGAAATATATGGCAAGTGAAGCATTTATTAGTATTACTATATAAAAGCAACACTTTTTAAATTTTGCTTGTATAATTCCATAAGAATGTATGTGATGAACATGCATCCAAATTAAACACTAAAACTCTAATTTTGGTTGCTACGTCACTCAATATAATCTCCTTTCTATTAAGTAATGCGTGCATAAAAGGAGTTCGAACAAAGGACGCGGTAACGCGGTTTAACTCGAAAGTAACATGTTTTTGAAAGAAAAAGTACCATTCGCAAAAGTTTGTCGGTGATTTTTAGACGGGCTTATAATGCGCGTGACCAGGTCCTTCCTTTTTTTTTTTAGAAATTTTATGGTTATGGTATCTTGTGTTAGCAAGGAGACGGACACAATTCACATAAATTATAATGCAAATTTTCACATTAATTACAATACAATGAGGTTAAGTGATTCGTTGTGACAGTTGTAAAAAATCACTTTCGTGCATTTACCACTTAGTTCTATTTGGTCCCATTTACGTAATACCAATCGTGTAATATAAGTTGCATAATTTTATAGAGGACGCGTGGGTTACCAGAATTTCTACAAGCCCTGTACGTGATGCGTACGACTAAACTGGAATTGTATAGAAAATACAACATCAAATTAGATGCGGATTAGTTTTATTCTCAACTTTCGATTAATTTAGTTTACCTATTAAAGAAATGCACTCGTAGGCTCTTCATGGAACCCGCCCTGTAACTACATAGCGGGCAAGATTTGACGAGGTCGTGTTGACCGACGTGCTCGTTCTGAAAGTGAGCCCGCATCGCTATCTGCCTCTGAAACCCCCTGTTGCATATCGGACAGTGATAGGGCAGTGTCTTCGTGTGCGTGGTGAAATGTTCCGCGAGGTGATCCTTCCTGAAGAAGCGCTTCTGACAGACGCGGCACTCGTACGGTTTGACGCCCGTATGTCGCATCTTGTGCCGTCGCATATTCGCCCCGTTGGAGAACTTCATGTTGCACACGTCGCATTCGAACATCTTCCGGTGGACGCGGTCGGCTGTTGCCGTTGTCGCCGGATTGTTGTTCTCCGTTTCCGTCATGTCGCTACTCGCTTCGTTACAGCGCGCGTTCCCGTGCACCTGACCGATGTGCGCCGCTAAGGCGATCTTGTTCACGGCGTCGAAATCGCAATGGTCGCAACGGTGACAGCTGCCGTCACCCGAATCGTAGTTCGTATTGCTGGCGGTCACTCGCTGCTCGCTGGAGTCGTTCTGTTCGGAGTCGTCTTCGGCGTTGCCTGTCTCGTCTGGGGCGGTGCTGCGAGTAGCGGGCCCAACGTTTCCACTTCCCGAGTCTGCTTCATTCTCCGCTCCAGTGTCCGCCATGATCACCGGCCTATCCTAAGCCAGGTTAAGGATGTTCGTGCCATTAACAACTAGAACAGATAAAAAAAATTCACTGTATTATACACATATAATTTTTGTTTTTTGATTTTGAGTGCGGGTTTCATTGTATCATCGCTGGAACGTTCCCAAATCGGTCGATAGAGAAACGAGAATCTCCACAAGAGAATAGATATACTACATAAATTACATTTGCAACTAGGGCGGTTTTATGTACACGAGTTTCGTTCCTACTAAGGGATGTTGATTTTCCAACCCCGTATATACATACATAGTTGTTATTTGAGGCTGTAAACGAATCATTTAAACAAATGGTGGCACAGTGATCATGGTTGGAGATCGTAGGCGTATAAAGAAAAAACTAACTGAAAGGCTAACTGCCGGTCTCTGCTATACGAAATCATTTCGAGCACAGTATACGAAAAAAAAAATATACCGTTAATATGGCGTAAAATATTATAGCCTGCGGTCACAGACAATAGTATGACTCGCCCGATCCGAGGAGATTCTAGCGTTCTTTTAGACATTAGAACTTTTCAAAACGTTGCGATATCTTAGCGATTACGTAAATCCTTGCCGGTAATTTATATTAGAGTAGTCGTAATATACATACCTTATAAATTCGGACAACCAGGCCGAAAGTACTAAGATTTATTTATTCATTATAATGGCGAGGGTAATTTAATTTAACTTATTTAGTCCGCCAGCATATCTAAATGCTGCTCCCAAAAAAAAATCTCGCATAAACAGCGGCGGCCGGTGCCGAAGTGTTGGGTGGACAATAGTTATTCGTGCGGCATCGTACTGCCTCTCTAACAGCACGGACGCTATACGAAGTCGCACGAACCACCCCAGCTACTGTCCATCCAGACATCGCCAATAGGTAATACTTTCAATATGGGATTTGTAGTTTTATTTGTAACGAATGAATTGGTACCCCTTGCCAGATTGGCAAACTAACAACTGGTTTCGCGCTTTGGGAAATATTGCTACATGTATAGGGAGTTTGATATTACTAAGATTATGTGTAGAGAGAGTTTTAACGAATTTACTGTGACCAAATAGTTATTTTATACTTGTTAAATAAACGACAGTAGGGTGCTCAGAAAAGTTATATTTAGCACCAATTCGTTATTCCAATTACGAACAGTTTATTGACTTAAAAGAGTACACATCAAAATAAGTAATAGAGGAATTACACTTTTATTCATTGCGGCAGTTCATAACAATAGCCTAAGAAATGGTTATTTTCTTCGATCTATACGCACGATATAATCCATGATGATATTAATAGCAGTAATCGAGGGTATTATGTAATAACAGCAACAATTTTATGTTCTTGTTATTACCTAAAATACGTCTTTGAAATCATTAGTGGTCACGTGCGCGGCTCCGTTGTTATTTTCGGAGAGATTCTTACTTTAAATGAAAACACGTTGCGTTGGATTATGCGCCATGTCACTGTTATTGTTTTTGCACGTCTCTTATGAATATTATTTGGTAATTGCCGACAATCTATTTAGTACTAGCGTCGCATTTACTCTTGACTCAAAAAGCAATATTTAGAGTTGAAATACAGGGTGTAGTATTGTCAGGATCACGAATTCTGCCTCTTTCTATTGATGATACATCTGTGTGTCTTGACTAAAGGCGACGATAATACTACATAACTTCACATCGGCGAACGTAATTATGTTAAATTCAAAACAAAACAAAAAAACCATCAAAGGTGCACACACGTTTCAAATAAATTAGTTCCGACTAAGAGGGTTAGGCCACCATACAATTAGTTTCGCTAAACACGAACAAACGACTTGCATATTGTCAATGCGTATTTACTGCACACAACACACACTTGCGAAATAGCTGGAGTAATTGCGTCCGTCTAATAAAGTCGTTAAGCGCGCAGCGTTAGTCGTAATGTAATGTATAATAATCAACAGGTGCCGGCGAATGTGAAAATCTGGCAAGTAAAGCGACAGAGGCATTATTTTCTATAATAGAGACATCTCAAAGAAATTAACTACGTATTCTTCCTTAACGTAGGCATTATATTAGAATAGGCTTGGTTTCTAAGCTTGCCCTAAGAAATCTTTATCTTACGTTCCTGAGCAATGAAAAACTGATATTACAAAATATTGCCTTTACTTTTCACAGCACTATTCAATGCCTCAATGTTTGTCGGCAATAATGCTGCCAATATCTTAAAAGGTCCTGGGATATTTATATTTGATCAAACATTTATTTCCTCAATACACGAAGTATACTATAAGACAGTTTTATATGTACCACGTCCTACAAAAATGATACACTTGCAGTCTATCCTACCCTGCCCGCCACCAATTTTCCTGTGATTTTAAAATGACAAGTACAGTAGCTCCAGCTTTTCATACAAAACGGAATTTAGACACAACTAACGTGTATTACTGGTCACATACAAAAAACACAGTAGAATGACGCTCTCTACGAAATAATGCCTTAAAATAAAGATACGCAGGGCGGATTAGACTGAAAGTCTATATTATTCTTAGGAGGACGTGATACAGTTAATGTACAGTGCAGGGCTTAAAATATAGAACTTGCTTTCACTCTGTAATGTTCAAAAAATTAAATTAGGTAATAATTGCTGAAACATATTTTGTTATAATAATTTACTAAAACCAGGAAATTTACTATTTTAATGTTTGTATATGCCCGTCCCCAATATCTTATAAGGGCTTACGGATGAATAGTACACCATGGGATGCTAAGAAATAGAGAAATTACGGAAGTAGGTATAGAACATAATATTCTAAAAATAAACAGATACACACGTGGATAATGACATGATATAAAAATACACAAGATAGTGAATGATGAGGTAGCCAATTTCACTTTATTGAAATTATTGAACATTGGACAACATTAGGTAGTACTAAGTGAGATAGTTATTACCGTGTTTATTCTTATAAGCGCTTAATCATTTAGGGCGTCTATCTTTGCGGCGTTTATTTCGAATCAAACCAAATCCTCGTTTCTATTCTTTTGCTATCCATCTCAAAACAATTGTATTACAACTAATTTTTGATACAAAACGACTTCGTTTTAGTATCACATACGGAATTCAATCTAAAAGTGGTTAACGGGGATTCCTCTACCCACTTAACGTTGATTGCGCGCACTTCCCATAAAGATGCGGCATTTATTTCATTCGGCATTATGTTCTTGCGGCGTCTATTAGAATGCGGCAGTTATGGGAATTACGTCTCCAATTGGAATAAATACGGTATATACGTTAATTTTACAATCAGGAAGACGTAAGGGCCGTACTGTCTTCTAAAGTGCAAACGGACTATATGGACCATGGGTATCAGGGGGGGTGCACCAGCATACCTTTGCTGTAAACCAGAAGTTACTCGACCAATAGAGGGCTGAGTGTAAAATTCTAGAAGTCTGCATAGAGTATTTTAAATTTATATTACCATCCCTTTAGTTAGTAGTTCTTTTGGTTTTTACTTATTGTTTAATCATTATCGTTATTTGTATGATTATTGTGTATTTCGTCTGGACAGATTAACGTATCCCGAATTAATTATTATTGTGTCAACGCACGTCAAGCTGACGATTCATCGCCAAATACCTCGACCGACTGTACTTTTTAGTGTAATTATTTTCCTAATGGCTATGTTTTTGTTGAGTAGGGTATATTAATGTAAGAGCGAATTGTTTTCCTTGAGAGTGTTTAGTCTATTAGTCAGTACGTAAATAAGTTATTGTGCGGTTGGTGCGTTATTGTGTTTGAAAAATAAGTGGATTAAACAATTTTGAGCGGCAGGAGAAATCCGAGCAGTGTGTTTATGGTAAGCAAAAAGGTTAATTCCAATTCTAATTCGTGTTTTTTGCGCTCACTTTATGAACAGAATTATAGCTGGAAATAGAACATGTGCCACTAAAAATCTGCACGGCAGATTGCATACACTCTTTGGCACATTTTGTGAATGACACTATGGGAAAAAAGCTTGTATAGAATTTTGGTTGGCATTATGCCGTCTGTCAAGTTTGAAATATATTAGATTTGGCGCGGTAATCTCTTTAGTTGGGTTCGCAGACCACCAGAGGGATAGGCACACAATTTTAACGTTAAATCTATCCTCACTATATTATCTCTGATGGATATATTTCATCGATATTTCGCTGGTGAAGTTGTCAATTCACTGACGCCATTAACCGACTCGAATTACACCTGATTACACCCAAAGAGAGCCTGGTTAAGCGTCTTAAATACATCTCAGGTGTGCTATGCAGGTTCTTAGGTAGTACCACAATTTCGACAAATTGACTTTTTATATACGTTTGCTTCTACAGTGTGCATCAGAAGACGATAATTCTAAACGCTCCGAAGAAATTAGTGGTAATAAACTTATGCCACGTGCCTATTGGGTATCAATTATTAACGTATTTGACACCTTTCTTGAGCAGTTGGGATTCCTAAGATCGTTACTGTTCTTATTAAATATTGTAACATATTTAAAAAGTTTTGTTATAGAGAAACTTGACACCGATTACGTCACATTATCTGAAATTTCCCATTGCGCGTGTTCCCTTTTATTTATGCAGTCGCACACGCCCAAAAGTATATAAAATTATAAAAGAAGAATCTATTGGAGGATTAACTGAATAGATGCATATATATATATATAGTAATTGATAAAACGTTTTAAACAATAGCTCTCTTATTTTTTTCAGGAGCAAATCGATTAACCTACGTGAGAAGGCAAACATGATACGTTCCTTCGCCGCCAAGCATTTAAAATGTAAATTACCCTACAAATATAATGCCTGCATTTTGTAACGATTGTTCTGTAAATACCTTGCAAAGTTTTTAAAGTCACACTGCGTGACACAATTTAACCAACAAGTAAGAGCGACCATAGAACAGCTCTACATATGTTGTACCTATCCATTCTTTTTTTAATTTGAAACGCATTATCAGAATATTTACTACACGAATTTATAATTATCATTATGAATTTTTAGAATTATTAGTTAGTCGGTGTTGGTAATAAATCCCACAGGGATTCCAAGAAACTTATTTGGCCAAGCGTAACCTGATCTCGTAAATTAATATTAAAGCATGTGTTTTGAATTTGAAAAGTTGGCATTTAAATCAAATTAAGGATAACATTTTATTTTGGGTTTTTTCAAAGGTAACTTACTGTTATGAGTCAGTTCGTTCAACATCTGCATCTATCCATATCATCTTATCCATTTTTACTGCATATCTTTTGATTGATATAAAAATATCTGATAAATTACATACATACATATCTACATACATTTTGTGGGAGAGTGATTATAAATATTTACCAACACATTACGGACACGGGAACTTGTATTTGACTTTAAATTGTGGTTCTCTGACTAACGTTATGTCAATGGATTGTATCTCTTTGCGTTTTTTATAAACTGCGTAATAAAATAGTACTAAATAACTTTGACGATTGACTACACACAAGCACAGTATAGCATCCCGTAACTTCCATTATTATCTATTACCTGCATGTCATTGTCGAATTTACACAAGTCAATTAAACTTTCCCCCTGACACAAATTAAGAACAGAAACAAGATCGAACCGCAATAATCATATGTCGACGCACGGCACTAAATTAAGTAATACAAGAACAACATTATCAACGACAAAACAGTATACGAATTGATTTCGTCCGCCTGTGTATAGCTATAGGTCGTCGAACGTAAAATTTAAAACTGGCACACACAAGAAATGTGTGCAAATTCCTACTACGGTTCGGACCCGACCTATTTTCAAATAACAGTACAACACACTTTCGAAACGATTGAAACAGAGCGCTCGGTGCGTGTGTAAAACTACTCTATTACATCACAATCACATTATCTGGGGCTGTGTGGAAGCTGATAAGTAAAATGTATATACCCTAAACCTTTTTTTCTGTTCTGATAGGATTCCCGCAATGTGTAGGGGATAGGCGAAAACTTACAAGATTGTAACGCCATGTAAAAGTTGGGAGATACAACTCATGAGCGACTGTAAAACAGGGTTATACATATGTATATATTAAAATTAGGAAAAAATCAACGTCAACACAAATCGCGTTACATGTATATTTGGGAATGACCGCTGCCATGTATGTAGAGTCTATAAACTAGGCGAGTGCAGTGCACTTTATGCACTAGATATCAACAAATTATAAATTAGCACCAGGCAACACAACCTAACCTTACGTGTACCTGCTGTCAAAATCATTAAATACCGAAACTTGTCAATACCGCCACATTGGACATTATTTATTAAAATAAATAACTTACGTGCTATTAAAACTCGACTCCCACAACACTGTAAACTACATTTAAAAAACACCTGCCCACCGTTTGTGGCGACCGCTTTCGGCCATTCCTGACTGACCTGTCGAAGGAAGTGGGAACAAGTAGTGGGATACGAGATGGGTGTCCGATTTTAACAAGCGATCCGTCCACATTCGAAAACAATTTACGTTCATCGATTTCAAATAAATTCAATAAAAAAAACCAATATCAAACACAAAATTATCGGCAGGTTTTTATATTCGTTTACAATTGCCAATGAAGATCGTCAAAACACAACGCCATCGTTCCCGTATAGTTACCGCGCGCACCTCTACTCAGGATAGGGATACGTCTTTCACTACTGTTATTGCCGTTGCTTTACCACTCCAACAGGTGCGTTAAAAGTCCCCTATCCTTTTTTAACGTTCCGCTAGTCGAACTGGAGAAAAAAACCCATTTAGAGCAAACATTCTTCTGTTAAAAAAATGTGTCACACAATTCTTTCGTCCGCATTGAATAAATACATATAAAAAGTATATTTATCCTTGTATTTAAATGTATTTGTAAATGAACTGTAAATAAAATATTATTACATATTCCGTAAGTCCAAATAATACATATTTTATTGAAACTGGCAGGCAACACTTGCCACATATAATATGGAAAAGATATTGTATCTACGCCCTTAAATATTGATATAGCTTGTGAATTTTTTTATGAGGTGAATCTAATAGATATTTATCCAATTCCTTTGCTGAACGTAACTGTAGAAAGCAACACCTTAAACTATGCAACCACTTATACTCTTGATCAATTGGTTGCATATCTCCTGTATTGGTATTCTCAAAATTTCTATTGTCAATAGTTTTCATTTGAAAACAGCTATGTTCTGTATACGTAGTATGTTGCTTATGGTCCTTTTTGTAATTATAAAATTTCTATAAAAACATTTAAAATAACCGTAACTGTTATATACTTTGTTTAGGTTAAAAAATACCCCTTACCACCTTGTTGAGTAAAGAACTCTGAATACGCATTTCGGCAACTAAGTTGCCAT